>JAVCKT010018575.1:10534-23038 GCA_032273925.1 Rhynchotus rufescens | reverse complement strand
GAAGAAGATCCATGTGGAATTACGGGAAGTGTGAAGGGAATTATTCTCCAGAGTCAGTCAACACTGCGGGAACAGTTTAACAACCTTTCAGTTAAACAGTTTCTTTATGCTGTTTGCTTAGATTTAAAAACGTTCTCTTTTTAAGCTTACAGGCAATTACCTATAAGCCCATCCCATCATATGACTTCTATACAAGCAACCTTTCTCATAACTTGCTTTCTGGAGAAGGGTACCAGGGGCAGGAGAAACACTGCTCCTTATGCATTACACTCTCTTTACATAGGCGCTCACATTGAAACAACTTCAGATAAAACATTTCCTTCCTCCTTGTAATTTATAGGCACTGAAATTATTGTCCATCTCTAACAACCACCTCAGGTTTTGGACGGAAATAGGCTGCAAGCTAAAGGCAAAATGCTGCAGTACAAGGAACGTGCAAAGTGAGCCTCATCCTTCCTTCTGCCTTCAGGCCCTCAAACCCTTCCAGAATCAACCCCAAAATACAAGTTGGCCGAAGAGACCAGCCAACCCGCACAAGTGAAGTGGGAATTCATTAAAACATGAAGAGCCAACCTGAGTACCAGGCACGTGAAGAAGAGCAGCACATTTAAGAAGGGCCCCTCGCCCGTGCCGAGCGACTCGCTTGCCCCACAAAGCGTTCCAGGGTCGCCGTAGGCTGGGCCTGGCCCCACAGCAGCGGATGCTCCATGGGCCAGGCCCGAGATGCCAACACGCCGGCCGCGCTGGCACCTGCCCCCAGGGAGCAGGGATAAGGGAGCGGGAGGCCCCACAATGCCAGGCCCAGCCCGGCCCGGCAGGAGTGAGGCCTGGGGAACGGGATAGCGAAGCCTCAGGAAAGCTTCGCCAACCCCCTGGAATAAGTTTATCGGAAAAACACCGTACTGTATCAAGAGCCTTGATGCTTTTAAAACAAAGAATTTATGGGCACTAGAAATGTAACCTACCTTCCTTTGTTCCCTGAAATACATCATCATTTTGTGCCTTGTGGTAGCAAAAGTAATTTAGAGGATCCTGACAGAAATAATATATATATCATTAAATCTGTCCATTAATATACTTGTGGTATTATAAACATAGTGGTTTGTGGATGACAGAAACTAAAACCAACTCATTTGTTTGTGTCAGTATTAAAACGTAATACATTTTCTTTTCAGATTCTAGCCAAGTGAAAGGAGCTTTTTGAGCAGAAAGTTATTTATGAACAACAAGGAGAAAAAAAATAAGGAAATCTAAAGAGGAGAACGCATCCTTTCAACACTATTGGCAATGTGCACCAGCTCATAGGTGTATCGAGAAAGACAGTCTCAGCTCAGATCTAAAAACTCATGTAGTTGCTCACAGACAATATTATTATAAATAAAGCTTCATTTCAGAGAATTATAAACTGTAAAACTAACACTTTTAACATCTATTTTTTCAAAAAGAAATCTACGCTGATCTATCAGAAATGATCTATCAGACAGAAATTAATATTGAGCAGAATCCATATAATAATTCTCCAGCCTGTCTACCTGGATGGCCTAATACCATATAAACCTCATTTTAGCAGCCCTATAGCCATACATCAAACTTAAGAGTCTACTTATGTATAGCAAACTTATGAGTATAAAGCTGCAAAACAAAAAGGAAATTGAGCTCGATGAACACGCACATTTTCCCAATTGGGTGCAAAGGCAGTTGACCCTGGGCCAGCTCAGAATTTATGCTGCTCATTAGGACTCTTCTCGGGCCAGGGCTAATATCACACGAGCCCACGTGGCTACACGATGCTACGTGACACAGCCACTGCTCTCCTGAGACCTCATCCTTGAGGGCTGTTTTTCCTATACACCTACTTTTAGAATACCTTAAAACATGATCTGAGAAATCAGCATGTGGAATGTGAGCAGATATTTCATTAAATCAATTCAGAGCAAAATCACCATCATCAGGGCAACAAAATCATCACCACAGGAAATCATTACCAATAAATAAATAAAATAAAGCATATATCAGCTTCTTTTTTTTTTCTTTTTTTTTTTTTTCCCCCCCCCCAGCACCCTTTGACACAAGACTGGGGGAAATGAAAAGGGAAGAAAGCAAATAGCTGATATATCTGAGTAACTTCTAGCAACAACAGCAGCAGCAAAATCTTGTCAAAAAAGGAAACATGAGCTTTATTTTTCTGAAATCACTATACCTGACAAAAAGACATCCATAGTATCCCTTCAGAAATCAATGGTAAAGTCTTTACTTTTAAAGACCTTTAAAGTATTTTTTAAAATGTATTTCCTAAATCACAAATTTGGTAAGCCCAGCTTTATATTCCACCTATTCCACTGAACCTGATAATACAGCATATCTAGAAACATCCTTTAATTTCCCAGTGGCTATACATCTATTGCCCCAATGTATGAGCAGCTTTCCCAACTTTTTCATCTCATTTCTTAAGAAATGTGATACTTAGCATTTAAAAAATGACTAGATAACTCCTTTCTATAGAGTTCTTATTTGTGAGCATTTGTCATTTAACAGAACCAGATATAGATCAAGAATTGTTTGCAAATGTGGGAATATGGTAACTTCAGGGCTGAGGCCTCATTTATTTAATGAAAGATCAATAAGCAAGCTTACATGTTTGATTGTCACAGTTCTATCCACAGCAAAGAACAGCTGCCGCTGAACTAATTTCCATCTTAAAAACAAAACAAAAACTCCCAAAACTATTTGAATTTTTATAATTTAGGGGAAAAAAAAAGTGGATTCACAGATTCTCCTACAGTAAAAAATAAACATGATCTTTTACAAGATTTTGATGGTGGTACGGAATATTTGAACAACCTCTTCATCACACTCTACATCTCCCAGTAACTTCTCTCAATGTTTTTCATATCAGAAAGCCACATGAGCCAAAATGGTGCAAAAAAAATGAGACAATCGCTTAAGAATTTAAGCAGCTCAGAGCCAGAAATCTCATAGCTTTCAAATTATTGACGTCTCCAACGATTTTAGCAAATAACAAGAAAAAGGAAAACAGAATTATTTTTCAGATTAACATCCAGTCATGTTTACGGTTTTTGGAAATCCCTCCTACTATATGCTGCCTTTTGAAAGCAAGAAGTTCAAGAGCAGTTGAGAGCCCTTTGAAATACATCTGCCTTTCAAAGCACCTGATGCTTGAAGCATGAGAGCGCGCACATGAGCTCAAAACGAACAAGATGACTGACCCGACCCACTACTTCATCTCACTACTTCATTCTATTGAGGTTTACTTACTTATAACAAACTCGTATCAAGGGCTGTGCAGCTAAGACCTTTCTGTGGCTCCCCATACAATGCTGCTAAATACAATGGAGCCGTAAATCAGTATTTTGAACATCAGCTCAGGCTACAGTACTTGATTTCTCTAGCATAAATTGAGTTATCGGCTTTGCACGAGCCATGCTGTACTTCTCCAATGGCAAATCTTTGGACATTAGAGCTTCTATTTATTTTTTAATACCAAAGCAAAGCCCAGTCGTCTGCAATACTGTGTCCCAGCTGGAGTCCCCGTGCCAGCAAATCTTTGAGAGCAGGCGTAAAGTTATGTCCTTATTAAATTCACTACAAGCAGTAACATCAGAAAGGAACAAAGGAAGGCGCATTCACTAATGCAGGTGTTATGCCTTTACCACCATTCCTACCAAAGCATAGATAAACCAGGCAAACCATTCAGCATGCCAGGATTTGCGCTGGGATCTCCTGCGGAGCCGGCCGAACAGCTGATGTGCAACACAAAGACATCTGCTGTGCTTTTCTGCTCCTGCACATGCTCCAGCCCAGCCGTTTGCAAGGCTGAAGAGATTAACGGTGGCAGGCAGGAAGTCCCCACAAAACTGAGCAATAATTGTTCAACGGGCACTTTTCTGTCTAAACACGCACTTAGTGGCTATCTGAGAAGACAAGCACAGGTACCACTGCCTACTGCAAATGCCATGAGTGAAGCTGTTGGCGCTGCTCTCATGTGCGCTGGTCAAGTAACAAACCCAAAATACCTGGTGAGGGACCTACCACGTGGAAATTACTAACACAACGCGGCGTGGGGAGATGGGAGCTGACCTAGAAGTGAGTGGCAAGTAGCAGCAGAACTTGTGCGGCACGAAGCCACCAAAGCAAGGACGGTGGCAGTGGCGACCACACATGCCTACCCTGCCCAACAACTTGGCTTCCCCGCAGCGGTGTCCCGGGCTGGTCTGACTAGGGGATGGCCACCACACTGTGTGCCTAGTGTCACCAGATCACAGATGCTGTTTTGAACAGCTCCATGGAAACACATTTGTTTTGTGGTTCTCATTTTTCTTGTGTGTGTGCCTGATGCGTGTCCTGCACAGCAGGGACACTTCCTGGTCGTGGTCTGTCTTCGCTTGGTTCAAAGTAGAGATTTCCATCTCAGATTACTCCACCTCAAACAGAAAAGAGATGTGAACATGGACATTCTACATCCTAGGGCAAATCCCAAAGCATTCCACATTAAAAAGCACACGCTTTATTCCCTTCATCCTCTGCTTCACGGATGCTTTGTTGAAACATAAGACTTTTAACTGACAGGGTTACTTCTGGTAATCAGAAATTCTGGTCAGATTGTTTTTGCCAGGTGTAATTGTAAGTCTTCACATTCATGATATGAATCTTCCATTACATTTATGGAGAAAAAGGTGTTGAAATTTTGCACACAGCAATCTCTAATGAGCATAAGGTAAACTTTTAGAAGCTTTTCCTAATTAACTCTCCATCTACAAAACCTACATGCACAGCCTGACAACGTAGATTTGCAATTCAAAATTCAATTTTTTAAAAGTAAATCACAGAAAATAAAATTTGAAGCTGAATTAAAAATATCTTTGGAACAATCCCAAACATTGCAAATAGCCTATTGTTCTTTAATTCATCAGCATCTGTTACTAATTTTTTTTTTATTTTAGTATTTTAAACTGCAGTGAAAGTTTCCATACATGTAGGGTATTGAAATTTGCACTAACTCTCTTCGAGTTCAATTTTGATTTTTTTTTTTTTTTGTTTTCAATGTGGATAATTAAAAGTAACTCTTAACTCTTAAAAGCTCATGTGAATTAGCTGGATGCTCAAGAGCTTGGCTCGGAGCTCCTTAAAGCTCTCCTTTAATAATAATAGCCCAATCTAGAAAGCATATGAAAATATCCATATCCAATTTACATTATCCTAATTAATACTCAGCAACAGAGGCAAGAACTCATATTTATGTTGACTAATCAACTTGCTCTTCAGATAGGCTGCACAATTTATGCTTCTTGGCAGCACAGATGTCTTCTCACAAGGGCCTGACACCTTCAGATTCTGCAAAGTTCTGTTCGTTCCATCCAGCCCTATAACCTGGAAGCCAGAGCAGGCCCTTTGCTGTGGTCAGCATCAGCATTTTGCATATGCTAAAAAGAGCAGCACTGTATGTCTTCATAAGAGACATCTTGACCTTTTCCTTGTGTCTAATTTACAAAGTAAAATCCTTTTTTTGCTACTTAACACACAGACACACACACACAAAGATCTTTTTCCCCTTGTCATCAATTTCATGCCACTTATTTTTTTTTAAACAGAGATATCAAATTGTTAGCACTTTAACCACAGTACGTCCTGGTAATTCAATCTCTCTTTTTTTTTTTTTTCCCGCATTTGTGCTTGGGTGTCTAAAAGTGTTTGGAGTGCAAACAGCAGAAGGAAACTGCAGCACTGGTCAGTTCCCTCTTAAATCTTCTTATGGATTTCATTTGCTGTGTGGCCTGAGAGAGGTCAAAAGGTTTTGGCACAGAAGTAGAATTTGAGAAATAATCACCTTATAGACCCACTAAATCAATCATAATTAATGCACTTGCCTAGTTCTGTCAGAGAATTGCTGCTAGAGGGCAAAATAAAGAGGCCCCTTCTAATACAATTTGAAAAGAGATCAGATCTGTCATTTCATCTAATAATTGAGCCAAATGAGAAAAGAGAAGGGTCAGAGTTCATGCAGTGACCTTATGTAAACCCAATAATACATAATTCATTTTCATTTTATGGAATTTATAAGATGCTGTAAACTGTCAGAACAGACTCGTCTGCTTCAGCTCCCACCAAAATCTTCCTGCTCACCACGCAACTCCCACCGAGCTGCCACAACTCTCCAGTGGGATATTCTGGCAGAATCATCCAAAAGCCTTCAACAGGGACTGGTATTTAATTCATTCTTCCAAGCGTGCGAAGTTAATAACTGAATATATCACTCGCAGCTCTTTCTGAATGATATAAAACCTGTAATTTATTTACTGAGTGTTACAAATACAGTTAAAACATGTTTTCATGCAAAATGTTTTTATTATTGTTGCTATAAAGAAATTATCTGTTTTTTTTTTGTTTGGGATTTTTTTTTTTGGAACACTCATTCCATCCCAAGTCCCAGTAAGGCATATTCACAGAACTCATTTCTGTTATTACCTACAAAATGAAAATGAACTGAATATATAGGTATGAAACATTTCTGAAAATGAAGGTTTGCTTTAACCGCCTTAATACCAAATATTCCTATAAAATTCTATAGCATTACCTTAACCTTTTTAGTTGCTGTTCTGGCTTATTTAAACGATCATATTGCCACTGCCAAATTAGAACTCCATCTGAGTAATAAGGGCCAATTGCTGGTTTATGGGTTATTCCTCACTGCTTTGTCTCCTTCACTGTCAATACAACCAACATGCAGCACAACATCCGGGCATTCCTGACAGATTTTCCTACGGCGTCTCTCCAGAAGCCTATTTGATCTATTTATTTTATTGAACCAGTCAATACATAGCTAAGGACAGAAAAGAAAACAGCAGGGAAGCTTTTGGCAGCTTCTTAAGTTTGAAACGGGAGCAGCAAACTTCTAAAGGAAATTAAAGCTGAGAACAACTACTCTAAGTAGATATGTTAATCACAGCACAAGTTGCTCTGCATAACTTGCCTCAGTGATACTTTGGGACCATCACACATGGGTATAACGCTATGACAACTCAGCATCGTAAAAAGAGTAATTTTCTAAAACACTTCTTATACTCAGTTTATTTAAAAAATAGATTTTCTTTTTTAATGTTCTAAATGTCACATACCATTTGTGAAGTATCTAGCCACGCAGATGGAAGCTAATATGAATAAAAGAAATAAACGCTAAATAACCAAACCCAGATGCAGCTACCGGGGACTATATTCACGATTAAAAGCCTTATTGAGCAGATGCCTTATGGAAAAAACCAGCACTGTCGGCCCTGGGTGCTTCGCGGGCAGGATACCCGTTTCAAACGGCAGCGCCGCGTTGAACGGCTTTGTACAGCTGTGACTACAAAACTGCCATCAAGGGCAACCGCCGATTCCCCTTGACGTGCTGCCCTTCTACGCTAACGACTCCGCAGACCTACTTGAAGGTTGGGATAGAAAGGACTGCGCAGAACCCAGGCCATGTTCAGGACAAATCATACAGTGCTCTGACAGGTTCCCAGCTTATTCAGGCTGAGTAATTTAGAGCTGTCTTAAATTATGACAAAGCCTGTACTGCTATGTGGCCAGGGCGTGTACGGAAGCACAGATTTGTTTTGGCTGACTCTCTTCTCAGCCTTTCTCCCTCTGTATTGCAGCCCTACTGAGATCACTTTACTGCAACAGTTAAAAAAGATGCATATATGTCAATATTAAAACTAATTACCTTATTTGGTATCATGTTCCCAGTTAAATGAGCAGCAGTATTTGTATCAAAGCTGCATTGCCATCCTGTAACATCAGCAAGGAGTGATTTTTGAGGGACTTTACAGAAGGACATATTCTCTAATACTTAGGGAAAGGAAAACAAAGGCACAGAAAAAAATGGCTGTTTACCCCAAATGCCAAAAAGAGAAGCTAAATCTTATATTTCCTGCCTTGTACATTACCCCTAATCTTCCCTTGTAACTTGGACTATATACAGCAAGCCACAGAAGATAAATTACTTGCTGCTTAATGGTAGAAACTGAGTTTTATATTTGCAATCTGCAAGAAATAAAAATGCAACGTACGCCACTTTCATGTTGCCCTTTATCTATTTACCCTGTTTTAGTTTGAAATGACAACATCCTTGTATTTGTCATATTGTTTAAATCTGACCTCTGATCCTGGGGGTCATTGCACTCCCTGAGGTCAGCTGTCCATCTGATTAACACATTCCATAATTTTGGAGGTGGCCGGTTTAGTCGTCTATCCCATTAATCATAGCAGCGGCACTGGAAGCAGGATGAAGAAAACACTAAGGTTATCAAATCCCCACAGGAGATTAGGAAGTTAGATAAGCACATCAAGTTTAACAAACAAAAAGTACATGGACAAACTAACCGGCATTGAAGGCCTGAAACTTGACACAAGCAAAGCAGCATGAGAAAAACAAACACGTCAGAAACCTCCCTCTAATTGCAATAATCTTCCTAGATTTCATAGAGCTCTGATACATTCCTTTTGTGGACAATATGCCAAGTCACCGGAGAGGGTGAAATAATTCCCACTTACATCGCATCACCACCCAAACCCAGAGCTAAGTTATATCTGACTTAGGCCAAAGGAATCACCTCGTGAGGTGTCACCTGCACGAGTGCAGACATCAAAGCACTGAGCCTGCTTGCTGAGAGCCCAGCAGCTTACTGGTTAGCTGACTGGGGAGGAGCACATTCCTCAAAACATACCCCCTTCATTTCCTCCTTCATGCAGTAAATAAATATAGCAATGCTTGCAAAAATAAACTGATTGTGCTGAAAATCACTACTTGCATCTAACTTAGGTACTTGTCACTCTGCTGTTTAGGAAAGGTGCTTCAATACTCTCGACTCTTCCCCTATCTGTGCTTTTTAAATTTCAGGATAACAAGGTATTTGGAATTTGCTTACTGTATGCTCAGTTACTAACAAAATAAAATTTTGCTTCATATTTTGAAAAAATAGCATGCTGAAGTTTGAGAAGAGCCACACCTGGTTAGCTTGTCTTTTCATTTATTAGCCTGACTTCAAAATGAAATTCCCATCCTGATGACAGGTACGAACACAGATGGTTTCATTCTTTGAATTTCTGTTGCTTTAAATTCCACATGCAAATTATTGAAATGTGTTCAATGCCCACAAGGAACTCCACTTCCAATAGAAATAATTATTTTTAATTTCCCATTTAATGCATTTTCTAAGATATCTCTTTTATAATCAATCAGATGCTGATGTCCTCTTTAGAAAGAAGTAATAGACACTGCTATTTTATAGATTTATCATTAAATTTAGGTTATATATCTTAGCAATCATCATTTACAAAGCCTGAACAGCAGTCAAGATCTGCAAGAAAGAGAAGCTACTGCTTGCCCAGAGCTGCATAAGAATCAATACCACTGTTTTTCCTCCATAGTTTTCAACAGGAACAAGTGGCTCAATCTGAAAGAGCTGCAGCACAGTTAGGCATCGTTCTCTCACCCTTTGGCAAATTTCTAAGTCTCACCTGCAGACCTTCTCCATCTCTTAAACACACACAGCGCAATGATGAGTGTAAGGCTCACAATAACAAAGTGGACTCAAATTTTGGCCTTCAATTGCAAATGCATAACCATGTACACTCATAAATTGTGTAAAAATAGGAACTTCATACATCAAATCAGCTTATGTCCAACAGAGAAAAATTTCCGTTTTGTTATTTCAAATTACTGTTTTGCAAAACATGTTAGTACTGTCACCAAAGCTCGTCTGAAACACATCTCCAAATCCGTGACTAAACATTTAATGGGAGTTTACCTAGAGGTTTAAGATCTGTCTCGCATGACAGACAGAAGAGACAGCGCCACAGTAGATATCAGCAACAGCAAATAATTCCATTTCTCCTATAAGATTAGGAGAAGGTTTAGGCTGCTTTATCATGCTTGAAAACTTCATCTAATATGTGAGGAGGGGGCAGTTGAAAGCAGTTTTATTCTGAAGATCTCAATATTCTTAAGTCTGTTCTGCAGTATCTTGCTCTCCCTGCTCTGAGCAGAAGGGCAGCCACTACTGCCTTCCAAAGACACTTTGTTCTCCCTACTTCCAAGTAAGGGCAAAAAGAAGAAAAAGACAAGCCACTCCTAACTTCTCTGTTCAGCTGATTGAAAATAGGTGTTGTAAGTAGGTAGGATCTGCACCAGTTTAGATGGTGGGGCTGCATAAAATGACTTTTCTGTCTGAGATGGTAAGACAAAGACATGGCCTAGTCCTGCTCATATGAACATCTGTGTGCACTGAAAAGCCATTTGTAATTAGACAAATGATCAATGCAGACTAACGGGCGGGATTTCCATAGCTCACTTTTTTCTTGATACTGTCTTTTGGGTGACTTTCTAATAATTCTGTGGAATTGGAGAGTTTGGTCTTCTGAACCACAGTGAAAAGACACAAACCATTTCTTACATTAAAAACCTTTTCCAAGGAATGCTGTCTACATTAAAATTATGCTCTCTTTAAGCATTCTGGTCTTGTTTCAAAGCACAAAATCAACTACAACAAAGAATTTACAGTTCCCTGTATGTTTCAGAGAAGGACATCCTTATGGATGTTATAAATAAAAAAACATGGTTAGGTTCAGAACAGCAATCTTTGACCAGTACACTCACATTTCCTTTGCCTTTGTCTGAAGATACTTTTAGGATGACCAGAGCATGTTAGTTGGGAGATGTAAACCAACCCATGTGAATTAGTCATGAAGCTACTATCATGGGACAAGAACTTTGCTCTCTTACATTTGCTTCATATTATTGTTGATTGGTGCAGATACAAAATACCATCTCCAACATGTGAGTCATAACCCAAATACAGGCAACACAAAGTACTTAAACAAAACGAGCAGGAAGTGCCCCTTTTTACTACTATGTAAACATTTTTGTATGACCCTCTGGAAACCTAGAACCCTATGACAGACTGGTGGCTCTTAATCTGCTTACATTCTAGTGAGACACTACATCTGTCTTAATTGATTTGGTTTTCAAATCCTTTTAGAATAGTATCAGCTTAAACAAAGATCATCCACAATCCAATCCTGAAATAAAATACATGGGTTCAGAGTGAATATGAAAACTGTGCGATGACAAGCTAATTTTTCCTGACATTACTTTTCATATGGAGGGAAAAAGCCAGCTGAGAGCACCTTTTACACAGGTTATTGCCACTCTGCCAATAAAGCCTGTGTGAACAAAAGGATGACTGAAGGTTTCAATTCAGAGCCCACAAAGTATTGCTTTAGATGGTTTTCTGATTCTTTTCATATTCCTCTTCTTTTAGTAGGTTTTTTTGGTTATCATTCCCCACATGATAGTCAACACCACCACCACTGTTACCCTCTACTTATGTGGTATCCATGTTTATCTTCCACAACACTTACAATTTTCAATGCATTTACCTTCACAACAGTTAGATAATGAAAGAGTATCTTCACTGTGCTAGGGAAGGGAAGGGATAACACGTGCCGAGATAATTCATTGGGTCTGGCTAATAGAACTTGGGCTAAGTCCTTAGTCTCACTCACCTGAGAAGCAAATCCTGACCTTCAAGACCTACAGTACTCCACAAGAAATACATATTCCAAAAGCTCCTACTGCAGGAGCTCCAGTCCAGGTTGTGTGGACATGCCTCTGATGGACAAGCACCAGATGCTAACACTCATCTGTCCCTAAACTATTTAGTTTTTTCCTCCAAAAATATAGCACACATTCCTTTCTGGACTTTTGAGGTGGGTTTTAAAGCACAGGAACAGAATTAGTGGAAGCAGCAGGACCTGAAATGAAACTTCAAAAATCTGTCCTGGGTTGCAATGACTTTCATAGAAATTCTCATCTGTATATATATGCAGATCCATAAATAAATAAAGGTCAGTTATCCACATAACAATCTTTAGTAAAATATGATTCACAAACATACTTTTCTTTTAATAGGTTCTCTTAAAATGTTAGGCCTGTCATATAAAAAAAAAAAAAAACGAACTTTCCATTGTTGCTCAAATGAGGCAGTTTAAATACTTTGCATCAGAAGTTATTAAATTTCACAGAAGTGACCTTCAAAATAACTGGGAATCGGTCAGTCTTTTCCATGCTATAGTGATACTAAAATTTGAGAAAGCAAATGGAGAATTATGATTGTTATCTAAACTACACAATTAAGCAAAATGAGATTTGCTTATGGAACAAGATTGGCTTGTTTTTTCTCTGTTCCTAATCATGAGTTTAATTTTTAATGGAAAAGCATTGCTAGCACAATTAACACTCAATTTACATGTGCATCCATAGACCCAATTAATTAAATTTTATTGATGCCTAGCTGCTCTTTAAAATGCCTTCCAAATGCCTTCAAATTGATTTTAAATGGTTGATAGAGAAGAGTCTTTATATGTTCCTGGTAGCAACTCCACTACCAGGGTTTTTTACATACATGCACCTTACATACCTCGAGTAATATTTCTTCTGAGAAG
>JAVCKT010018575.1:0-10524 GCA_032273925.1 Rhynchotus rufescens | reverse complement strand
CTCCATTCAAAGCTATGGAAGAGTCCCTTTGCAGTGAAACACAAAATCAAACAGAGAGCTTCTCTGGGAAAAAAACTTGTAATTTGTATACTCTGCTATTAAAGGAGAGAATATGTGAGTGATGTCTGAAAAGTTCTTGAGGTGACCATCAGACAGCATTCACTGCCGTGATTGATGAAAGGTGGGTTACATCAGATACAAGATCACTAAATCATTTTAGGAAAGAAGTTAGGGAATAGAAGATCATAATTTCCTCTGGGAATGCTTTCAGTCTGTGATACTTTTTAAAAAAAAATATTTTAAAGATTTTTTTTTTTCTGAATCATACTATATAGTTCCTGTCACAGTTGTGTTATACCAGGACTGTAAAATGAATCCATGGTTGTGACAAGCCTTCAAGACAGAAATTTGCCATTACTCCTATTTTACACTTGGGGAACTAAAATACAGAAATCAAGAAATTGGTGAATAATCTTTTGAGGACAATATGACTGTTGGCAAATTTTAGCACTAAGTGACTATTCAAAAAGTCACAGAATGAAGCCACATTGCTTAAATCTGAGCGCAGTGCCCTTGCCAAGAGATCCTTCTTCTTTTTAAGAAATGAGTTGAATCAATTTTCTCTGTAGATGTCAGCTTATTTTCATACTGCTTCTGTCAATGGGCTCTTTAGAGTTTTCTGAGTAGTGGTAAGTTTGTATTTTATTTTCTTCATACGGAGGCTGTCTTTCTGTCATGCATCATTATGACAAGATGCAATAGTTCTAAATCTGTCTCTTCCAGCTCTGTGGGAGATTGATTTTCATGACATCCTTTATCCTCTGAGTAAGCACCTGCTTAGCCTGACTCTTGCCTTGACATTTCTCATCTAGATTATATCTAATGTGAAACACTATCTCAGCTACTGTGATGATAAAATATCTACTTGTCTCACAGACAACTTTTGGAATAATTTCATTTGTTCAAAATTTTTAATGCAAATCTAGTTTCACTAGATTACTATTTAGTGTGAAAATCTGGTTTTACTCATATTCCATAATTAGCCTTAATTTATACAAAAATAAAGAAAATTACAGCTGTATATGAATGTGTGTTTATATATAATCTATATAAATATAAATCCCATATATACTGCAGCTTTACAAATTTGCAGTCACTTAAATTAATGAAGAAATATTTTTCTAAATCAGGCTGAATAATACAGCATTAAAACATCTGCAGATATTATCTAGAGGCTTATACACTGATTTCTCTTTCACTTAACACTGCGATTTAAACAACATTCATCATTACACCACCTCATGTTAACAGAAAGATAATCAAGACAAAATCTTATTTCCTAAAGACATTAAAAATTTTCAAACTGAGATTTAGAAAAGCAATGATTGTTCTATTATATACACTGTAGTCTCCTTTTCCCAACTTATACAATGGTTTCCTCATTCATTAAGCACTTATTTCCTCACTATCTGCCAGCCATCTCATAGGTGGCCTCACTCAGAGAAATTATGAGGCAAGAGAATACACAGGAAAACTTTAAGGATGGGAAGGAATACGAATATACAAATGTATACAAAGGTTATTTTGGGGGAAAAAAAAGCAAATATACTCAACAATTACATTTGCGTGCTGCTTAAAAGAAGATAAAAATTGATAATTATGTACATATGAAATGAAAATCACAATTAAAACTTTGAAGTTTGAACAAGCATTATGCTGCCATTAAAGTAGGCTATTAAAAATAACCTTTATGTATCTGTCAAGTACATAAGACTCAAATGATATAAAAACCTAATCCTGACTCACTAGGACAATGTGAATATAAAATCTTCAAAAAGAGGCAACAAAGGACAACTTAACATATCATACATATTTTATATATAAATGTCAAATTGATCATGTAGACATTTAACCGTTTTTCAGATCTAGGCTTCACACAGTTTTCTTCTTAAAAAGACAGAAACAGCTCTGCAACTCCTGCACCTACCCTTTTCTGTAACAGTGTACAGAAGTGTCCAAGAGGCGAGAAAGATTAATTCCCTCATCACTAAGCCTTCTGAAATTAGAAAATCTTATTTCTTCAGCTTGAATTTCTCAATAATTTATTTGAAAAAATATTTTTTCAAGGAAAAGGCACAATTTTAACTTCTTCAGACTAAACAAGTTTTTAATTAAGAGAAGTTTCTCAGGATGCACTGGAGTTTCCAGCCAAATGCAAAATAAATAAATAAATAAAAGGTCAAAATAGCAAGGACTATCTAGGGTAATCACACACTTTTGAAGACATACCTTCAAACAACTGCTTTGCTAGATTTAGACCAGTGACTTGAATACGCTCATGCTGCAAATCCAGTGTACAAGGGAGCACAGAAAGTACATACAAAATGAGGCTATGAAAAATCTCATTTCAGCTCGGTGAGAACAGTAAAATTTTCTGTAATTTTTGTTTCATGAAACAGTCAAAAAAAACCCCTCTTTTTCTCACTGCATTTTAATAGGGATGAAACAGAATCTTATTGTTATTAGAACAGAAATGCCGAACAGAGAATCCTTGAATCGCTACTAGCAATAAGGTTAGAATCTTATCAGCAATCTGTTGGCAGTAAGGGCAGAAAGATGGGAGAACGCTCAGAATTTACATTTCTAAAAGGAGTCGCATTTAAAGGAAAGTGTAAATTTTCCAGGAAAATAATAAATTGAACACTGCTAGAATTCTAACATCCTCGAAAATATTGTACAACTTTACAGATTCTCTTCGAGAGAGAATTGAACTACTACAAAATTAAAATTTGACTTGTTGTCTTTATCTGGCATGATTCTTTCCTCAGTCTTATTCTAAACTTTGTAGAAGAATCTCTCCTCAAGGGGAGACTACACTAGAGAAGAGAAAACAGAGGATGCACCAGAGATGCTAAAAAAAACCCAAAAACCCAAAACAAAACAAAAAAACAGACACAAAACCCAGACCTGAGGCTGTAATTGTCCCCAAGAGAAATTTAAAAGCCAAGAGATCTGCTTGAAATTCAGGTGGTGTAGGCTAAGAATAAAAATCTGGGTCATCAGATAATCATCAAGGCAGAATCTAACTGGCTTTCAGGATTTAGGAAAGATTTTCCCTTTTTCCATATGGAGATTATGTCACTGCCATGATGTGGACGGTTGGTCCGTTTCTTTCACCTACTTCTGAAGCCTCTGGTCAGACGGATGATAATGGATCAAATACGCTTAAATGCAGGGTAGTGGCTAAGTGCTGCAAGGCTCCTGCAGGTGCATCGCAGCATCTGCCACGTACGCTCCGCTCCGCTCCCTGTGAGCGGCACCGACCTCCCACACTGGCATTTCAAGTGAGCTACAGGGTCAGTGCAAGCAAGGAAGACTAAAAGATCTTCATCAAGCAAGGGCCAACTTATTAGGACCAGACCTGGTCTCTATCCACAACAGAGCTTCCAGCAAACCGTGTATCTCCATTTCCCAACTGTCAGGCATATAGTGCCCATCTCCTCTTCCCGGCTCTCTGTGGCATGCATCTACGTTAAGTATCTATAGGTACCCAAAATAACAGGCAAAGCTCTCCGAGTAGCGACTAGGCGCTTCCCTCCCTTACAGTCCCGTGAGGGCTGATGGCCAGGCCAGGTTTCCGGCAGGAGGAATCTCCCAGGAGAGAAGGGCATGAGGGCTGCATGACACCAGCCAGCAAGCAGGACAGTGCGGAACCACCCATCCCGAATGCTCCTCTAACACAGCTTGCTGGCACTTAATTCCAGCCCCCAAAACATGAGAGCCTGCAAGATGATTTTCCGAAGCGTTTCAGCATTCTACGCTGCACTGTAAACAACATGCTACACAGTATGTTCAATGTGAATTAAAATGTTTCTACTTCTGCATTTTATTGTTCACAACTTTGCCTTTAAATGGAGATTTATAGGATATTTCACTTCCTTGCCAACAGAGCAATATTAATGTTCTCACAAGGGTGTGCGAGTTAAAGCAATTGCTCGCTGCTCAGCGAATATCAGTAACCATCAGTCAGTGAAGTTCTTGCCCTTCCCCCTTGGATCCAGATTTAAATACATCTTCCTCTTTAAAGTGGCATTTAAAGCCCATCAATACATCTTTCACCCAAAATTAATGACAGGCTTATACTGTATATGGGTATTATGTCGCCCACTACTTAATATTACAGCGGTTTCATAATGCCTGTTGATCTGGAATAAGAAAGCTTAAGGACACACTTGTTTTGCTGTGTAAGACTTGAAGGAGCCCATCTCAGCTAGATTCCCATTTTGTCGCTATCAGTGAGAACTGGGTATCATTTTCCATAGCAAGCTCTTTGTGCAAAAGCATCTTCCTCAAATATTCACAGAAATATACTCAGAAACAAAATATTCATAAGGTTTATACTGGATTTATACTTCTTCAGCTAGAAATATCTTGCCTTAAACATTTGATACATTTCACCTCCAAATGAAGCAAATACTTTAGGAAAAGTAGCACAACTTTTTCAACCGTAGTTTTCCAAAGAGTGCGCTGGGTCTAACAGGGAGCTATAATAGAAATAACCTACTGTAAGACCAAGTCCAGCCTTCACTGTGAAAATCTGGGTTTAGGTCTTTATGATCCATCTGTTGCACTCAGTTATCTTCAATTCAGCCTTTGTCAAGATCCATTAAGGCCGAATGACAGGCTAACAACTGCGGGTGAAACAGTTGAGGCCCTTCCAGACGTGTCCTTACGGAGTGCACAGAAGCCTGGAGCAGAGGCAGCCACATACACTTCCACATACGGATATGCTTTATTAATAATGATCTGGAAGTGACATTTATACAAGGTAGCATTTGAAACGTGGCTTCGCAAGCTCCAAAGAAATTCTCTGCATTATGCTGAGGTTTGTAACACAAGTAACATAACACAATGAAAACAGTGAGGACTACAAACAGCTGCTGCAGTGCTGTGGTAACTATAATATTGAAGGATGAAAGCAAGGTGAGGGACAGAAAGGTAATTAATGTCTTTTATCATACAGACCAATATAGATGGGGAGAGGCAGGGAGTACTTTGAAAACACAAGTTCTAAAGAAAAATTGTTTTTGTTGGAAAAAAGCCTCGCTCCTCCTCCAAAAGAATCAGTCTGTCTAATGAAAGCTACTTTTTCTCTCCTCACAAAAACGGAATTTAAGAGATTCTGAAATTTCAAGTTAGAGGGGAATGAATTAAGCAGTAATGTCAATAGTATTTTTGGAATCCAGCTACGCAAGCTATTAAGCTAGTTCACAAACAAGCAGTAATACAGTTTACAGCATCAGAACAAACTTAACCAAGATGATGGCTGTTTCTTTTGGAAGACTTCCAGACAAATGAAAAGATTGGGAATAATAACTTTAAAGTAGGGTGGAATTAACACTTTGCCTAGCAGAAATTCATTTTGTTTTAAAACAAAAAAGTCACATATTCATCATGTAGCTCCAGTTTCTTATTTAGCAGGAATCCAGCATAACGAGTATTTGAACTGTTCAGCATGATTCTAGCTGCTCTTTTTACCAATGATGAAGAAAGGTGCTTCAACAACTCTAGTACTGTGAGCAAAAGGAAATGTTTTAACATGTGAAAAATATATTGTAAAATACTTCTACATTTCCTTGAATCCTTATGAAAAGCATCACTTCAAATCCTTCCAAGATAAAGGATTAGATAGCTTGTTATATATATAGCTTGTTATATATATAGCTTGTTATATATATTAAAAAAATTCTCCAATTAAACAATAAAATATACTAATCTATTAAAGGAATACAGTACCTAACAGTAGCTTGTTTGTTGTACGGTAAACAGAATTTTGATAGCTCTCATAGAAAAGTTTGTCTGCAGTCTCATGTTCACATGCTCCCTGCTTAGAAAGAGAATTTAAATCTAATGCAAATACTATACAGATAGGAGGGCTATAAAGCCCATGAGCCTACCACCTTGTACCAACTTGCACTGCAGGGCAGGCCCTCCAGAATAAATACTACTAAAAGATATGAGATTGCAAAAATAAGGTGACATTCAAAGCGCCTATTAATTTGGCCTAAATTTATTCAATAGAAAATCACTTGTGACATAAGACCACCAACAAATGTTAGCAAGGGGAAATGTAGAAAATAGCAACCTTAAAACACAAAATTCTTAGAGACCTCCAAAAAGTATCATTACAAAACCAATAACCTAGGGTCAAGCCTTGTGGTAGGGCACTCCATTATTTTTCTTAAAAGCATTTGTCTCCATTTATATTTATTTTTAAAGTGCAGACTTCAGAGGCAGTTGTTAAACCAAAACCATCCCTTTTGGTTTGGCCTGAGACTAAAAATCAAAATCTTCCTCACTGTAGAGCGATATTACATTCCCCCCCTTGCAGACTTATTTCATAAAAGTGTCAGTATTAAGTTAACATTATTTAAAGGGCTTTAGGTTGTAGTTACTGAATGCAACCTAAGCTATATCCATAAAGGTCTGACATTGATCCCTGGTTGTATAAAACATGATACAGAGAGGCACTAAATAAATAATCTGTATGCTGCTTCCAAAGCATCTCTATTTATCACTGCGTTAATGATAAGGATCTGATTTAAAGTGAACCTTAGTGAGGGTCAAATCCTAGCACAAGCTGTAATATGATAGCCAAGAGTGCTGATAACCTGTAACAATATGAAGAAACCCTGTCAGATAAATAAAACAAACTAGTTGCCCATTAAGCAGCTCAGATAGAGGGCAACAAAACCAAGTGTCGATAGAACCATTTCTTTTTAAGAACCACAGAAAAGCTGCACCTGAAAGATCAAGCCAGTCTATGGCTAAGCAAATAACACTGCATAGAAAAGCAAAGAGTGTTTTTTAAAAAAACCATACAGCTACTCGTAAGAAATAGTTTAGGTGTGACCTTGCATCTCTTGGAGACCTTGGGAATTACCGCTGACCTGAAAATAATCACTGGCATTTCTTTAGGCTTTACTGAATGGCTAAAGAGAACTTCATGCCAGATTAATAAATAAAATAGTTTTTTAAAAAAAGCTTTAAATATACTGTTCTTTAAAATTTCATAACACAAATCTATTTGCCAACTTGCTTAAATTATCATTAATATTAAAAAACACTTAATAAACTGTTAAATTCCAAAGTGTCCAAGGGAAAAGCAATGACAATTTCTTTCGATTAGAGATTATCATTACAAATATGTGGAGAAAAAAAAAAGAAGCAAAATACAGATTGTTTGCATGATCCATGACTCGAGTGTATCTGAACAGGCAGTGTCTGCAGAGCTTTCTCATAGCCCTGGGGCTCTTCTGTTTGGCTTCTAGTGTCATCTGCATGGAGGCTACCACAAAGGAACGACCAGCTCAGGACCACAACTTGATGGTGAACTTGAACACAAATGCAGTGCATGTGTACATGTTGTATATATTGCTTATCTAGATATCTGAGCAGTTTCGGAACCAGGTAAAATAAATGAATTCTGGAAATACAGACAGGAGGAGGAGTTTACTAAGCGCTCACAGCGTGATAGTTCACTTAGAGCCAACTACAGCACAATCTCCCCAAGTGAGCAGCAAAACTTCTCCATATCACCAAATTGTTAGTAAATAGTAAAACTGAATCACAGAAAGCTGAAAGTTTCAGAGGAGTAGCAGCCTAATAAGGGATGCAAACTAGCTTCATACTTCTGATCTCTATCATGATTATTAAACCAAAATTTCATAGAAATAAAATGATGAAACTATCAGATATATAAAATAAGACTAATTAATACATCTGAAACCCAGAGTATCTATATTTGGCTTGTAATATTACCTTGAAACAGCAGCTGCCACTATTTTTATTTTACTGAATTCATGCATTTGTTTAACTTAAGCTAAAAAGTTGCAATTCACTTTGAAATAATTAACAGGTAGCATGAACCTAAAAGAAAAGAGCAGATCCTCAATCAATTTATTTGGTAGTCATATACTATATGACTTTCTTAGCAACAAGTTTGCTGGTGAAACAGGAGTTAATTTTGGCCTTGTTACTACATTATTCAGATGGCAAATAATTCACGTAATTCACAAGAGATAAAAAATGAGAGGTACATTATTGGAGCAGAATCTTTTTGGATAATTCTGTATTTATATTATAAAACGTACAAGCAGTTTTACATGCAGATTCTGTCCAGATTTATGCTCTGAGAAAGTTTGATTTTTCAAATACAATTTAGGAAGACAAACAGTGAATGTTTCACTGCAGTGTAGTTTATATGAACAGGTATTCTGCCACCTGCAGCTTTGGCCTGGCTGTGAGACAAGTCCAGTGTGTGACTGGGGCAAAAGAAGCTGAAGGGAACAGCAGATAGCAGAGGAAAGGATGAAAATTCACAGACCTAAGTCATGAAAACTACAGATGCCCAGAGAAAGCCTTGCAATTGTTTGATCATCACTGACCTTCATTCTTCTTTTTTCCTCCAAGGTCACTGTTAATTAGCCTTCTTTCCTGCCTACACTCCAATTATCTCAAATAAAACTATGTTAACAGGATGATTATATTTCTATTTCAGGGAATCAAAATATTTTATTGTCTCAAACTCCATTAAAATTGCCAGTCTCTCTCCAAGACACTTAGATGAAGGTGCAAGAGCTTCACTAGCAGATTTCAATATGACAAATATTGTTGTAAAAACACGAGACTTTCCAGCAGCTTCAGAGACCTCCAGGCAGCTCCTGTGCATCCTGGCCCAGTGCTCAGCAGCCACGTGAGCCCCAAGAGGCAGATCGGACCCTCAGGAAGATTGGACCTTCCAAGAAGCCCTGGGTAGAGGCCTGGACGGGAGGCTCGGAAGCCTCTCCCACTCCTCCTATCTCCTTACTTCAGTGTCTGCTCTCCCTGGCAAAGCATCTCTGTGAGAATCCTCAACTTCCGAAATCTCAGTCCTCTTTTAAGCTTATTAAATTAGCCTCCCTTTGGTCCATTCCACTGAGGATACATCCAGGGAAAAGGCTTTCAAATCTGCACGGCTGCAAATCCAACCTGGCCTTTCCTCACCAATTCCCACAAAATTTGTCTGCAGATAAATTTTCACACTATGCTAGGCTTCAAAAGACACCTATCCTAATTTCTACCAACAAAGGTGTCACGCATTGTGTGCACGCAAAAAATAAACTTTGCATATTTATGCCTAAACAAAAATCAAACTGAATTTTCACAATTTTAAGTAAGCACTCTAATCAGAGGCAGAGCGATGAGAAGCAAGGGTTATGGCAGATGAACTCTGGCACAACTGGCTCCACGTTTTCGGTCAATGCGGCAGCCGAGCAAGCGCCAGCAGCTCTGTCACGTCGCCAGCCCCACATACCCCAGCAGGGCCGTGTGCCAGTCTTGTTTTACTGTTGCAGTACTTGTGGTGAAGGAGGAATTTAAATCGTTAACCACTGAAAATAAACCTTGAATCATTTTATCAAAGAGAATGGAAACTTGTTTTCCACACCGCCACAAATCTGACCTGCTGACGTTTACCACGAAGCTACTTTGTGTTTTCCGCACCAACAAGAAATCCCTTGTGCTCATACCGTGTCGCGCTACAGAAGTAAGTCAGCCATGGATTAACTTCCATATGTTCTTTTAATTGATTTAACAAATATAGATAAGATAAAGATACTTATGTGGTTTTGCCAAGAGCATAGGCTAAGACCTGGCTGCCTCCTGCGCTCCCTGTGCAGAGCTGGGCTCGAAGGGATGCAGCTTGCAGGGAGGATGAGGGACACGGAAGCAGGAGGATGCACGACTGCGGGTGGCTTCATTTATATTTCTTAAATAAAGTGAATATCACAGTCGCCAAACACTTCCAACAGTTGCTTTCCTTACAACTCGAAATAACACTAGCAAAATGTTTCCAAACACAAACGCTGCAATTTAACTTCTATTTGCATTTATAACGCATTTCTAATCTCTCCCAGAAGGCGCTCTCTAAAGCTGAGACCAGCTTTCCATGCCCCTGCCCGGCTCGACAAGAAAACCCGGCGGTCCCTCGGCGGGCACCACCGCTGCCTGAATGGACACGGGCGCTCGCTTCTTTTGGGTCATCCCACATTACATGCTGAGACAGTGACGATCTGTGGGAATTTGGTAACCCGCTCGCAATTCCACATGGTCTGGGAGCGAAGATGTCAGCTGTGGTCAGCTTCCTAGCCTTTTATGGCTGATCTTTATTATCCGCTGCTCCCCCCGGCTGCCTACCTCCTGAGCAAATGTTCGGAGTTCCATTCAAACTGCAGGAGCCAACTTCCTCTGCCGAGGATAATACGGATTCAAAGGAGGACAAGTGTTGTTTATTAGCAATTACCATGAAAGTCCTTCCTGTAATTAACCCCAGCTTCATGGACACTACTATTTGCACTTCAGCAATCTCATAAACAGGGGCTACGTTTCGTTATTGTTCGGGAAGATGAGTCATTGCAGAAGAATGCCCATCTCAGTCAGCTTTAACTAGCTTTTGTCTGCATGAAATGTTAGTCACCGGTACCT
>JAVCKT010018573.1:0-10654 GCA_032273925.1 Rhynchotus rufescens | reverse complement strand
CAGCACCTGCCTACTGCTGACCTGAGTTTCAAAACAACGGGTTTCAGATCAGAATGTGGAGAAAAGGGAACAGGAATGGGAAGAAGTGGCAAAGAAAATGTAGGTGGGAAAAAAGAGCAAAAAACTACCCTCTTCATTGGAAAGGCAGGTCACTTTTGTCTCCATCATTTCAGTCTGAGCTGGAAAAGCTTCATAAACTTTCAGAAAGCCACTGCTACTTTCCCTTCTGAAAAGTCAGGGTATCTAACAGATCAGTTCTTAACATTTCTTAAATCTTTTTCTCCCTGCTGGGCACCTGCACACAACTGCAGAATGCAGTTAGAGTTATTAGCGCCACGGGATGATCCTCAGTCATCAGTAAGGTTAAAGGTGTCAAACAAGCAGCAAAGGGATGAGAAAGGAAGTATAATATCATAGGTGTAATGTAATAATAATTAGCAATATAGCAATAACTGCTGCTAATAACAATAATATTTGCTGGCCAAGAAATGGGAATAGTGGGAAGTGCAGGAGCATGAAAGAAAGACAATGAGCAACCAAGGGTGACAGATAAGAATATCCTATGGAGCAAACTACATCTCCTCTCTGCATAAGAAAAAAAAATGACAACTGATGGAGCCAGATTTTTGCACATGTGCATATACATACGATAATAACTTCCATGCAGGATTTATCAAGCACCTCCATGTGAGAGGGTTTGAAAGCAGTTATTAACTTGTCCCTAACTTGATCACCAGGTCCCACAGGTGAGAATATACAGAAGCCCTTGAAGAACCGTTTGGACAATTTTAACAATCTCTTTCTGAGATGAAACACTGCAAGAAACTCTCTTTTACCCTGATACAGATCCAAGGTATCACTGAAATTAGTGTTTTTAATTATGTTAATGTGAGTCCTCTATTCCTACCGACAATACATTCTTTGTTCATTCTTATGGGTCAACCAGCAGTTAGTCCTATTTGTTTGTACTAAACACAATTATGTCAGGCTAAACTTTAATAAATGAATCATTTACTAGGAACTAGGCCAAGTTCTGTTCAGTTCTAACACATTTTGATAATACTATAGACAGTCATTACAGCTGAACTTAAACCAGTATGTCTAAACTGCAAAGTTTACAGAATTACAGATCTACCAGGGTGAAGCTACTGGCATGGTCAGCATAATGACAAAGAAATGCAGGTATCTCCCCTGCTGGGCACTTTCCACTTTCTACCCTAGTCGACAGTAAATAAAAGAATATGTAGTTATTACTATAATATAAATGAATGGAGTAAGATTTCTAATTAATGGTAATTTTCCTCCTCATCAAAAAGAAGTAAACAAACCAAAAACATTTGAGTTTGGTACTGTTTGCTTCACCACGTCAGCAAAAGATGGTAAGGTGACATGGGCATGGAAAATGAACAAAACCAACATCCTCGAAGGAAATATGAGATCAGATCACTACTGAGCAGAATGCAAGGGAAAACTTACAGAGCTACAGTCTGTTCTGATTTTTACGCTGAGTGTCCCACATTAACTGTCATCCAGAAGGATCCCAAAAGCTGCAGCTGCATGCTATTAAGGTGCTATGTAAGCATACACTTCATCACTGCCTCCCTACTGC
This sequence comes from Rhynchotus rufescens, assembly GCA_032273925.1. Lineage (NCBI taxonomy): Eukaryota > Metazoa > Chordata > Aves > Tinamiformes > Tinamidae > Rhynchotus > Rhynchotus rufescens. Next base: position 9,045 of record JAVCKT010018573.1, on the reverse strand, counting down.
AAAGTTTTTTCATTTGCTTTGGAAATGCTGAATTTCTGTGTACATTTTATATCCCAAAGAACAATATTTACTGTTTTTACAGATGTCATCGTCACTATATTCTCTAACCTTGCTCAGCAAAACCTATTTCTGTAGGAAATTACAAAAATAGCTTTTCGACTGCAGCAGTATTGCAGGTATTGAACAAAATACAAGGCTAGTGGAAGTCATACTTGACCCTCATGCCTCATCATCACCCTATTACTGAAGCATCGTTCTTATTGATAGTTTATATGTGTGCTGCTAGCCGATTTTGCCTGTAGCAAACTTGAGAGCTGTCAGTTACCAACTGCTCTGCTGGCAGATAAATGGGAACAGTGGGAAGGAAGAGGTGTGAGGGGCAGACAACGTGCAGCCAAGGATGGCAGCTCTTCCACCAAGGCAGGTGGTTCCAGCAGAAGATGTCTGTCAATTCTCCAGTAAAGGAATGAAATCCAGGTGTGCTACTGACATAAATAATTCAAATCAATCACTGCAAGAAGAAAAAGACCTAAGCATCTTTTTAGCTATTAGGTTTTTCTTCAGCTTTATCATTGCATCAGATTTTTTCATATTCTATCTCCAAGCCTCTTTCCCTTTCTTGCAAACCTGAATTAAATACAGAAGAAGAATTAGGTTAGCTGTTAGAAAGATTTTTTTTTAAAATGAGCAACTAAATGTCCCTCAGATGACTGTAAAACAGAGAGGTTCTACACCAACTGCATCAGATAAATGAATAACTGTAAAGGCATAATCGGGAAGAGGTGAAAGCAAAGAATCAGACTTGCTTAATTCTGCTAGTACTTCATGCAACTTGGAATAAGATCTGGACAATTAATCTGACCAACTGCTGCATCAGTCTGTCTGCTCACTAAAGAGCACGACTACTTGATAGGATTTAAACAGAATTAACAGCTTAAACAAGCTGTGACAAGTGACAAAATCAATTCAGAGATTTGATCTGAAAAAAAAGTGAGGCATAGATTGACATGAATATGACTTTTTTTTTCTCCTCCAAGTGACATGTTATATAAATTATGCAAATTAATCACCTGATCATATTTTCAGGACACAGATTTTTTTTTTTTGATATATATTTATATGTATAGCTGAGAATTAGCTGAGAATTTGGAGCTAAGTTTTATCTATCTACTACAAATGTAGATGAAATCAACAAATATCTCACCAGTCAACAACTGAGAAGAGTAGGTTAAATAAGCTAATACTGTTTCCTTTCCCTCTTTCTCACCTCTCCAGATACTACTCAGATGAAATTCAAAAATTAACAAGCAGAACTGTTATCTAAGACCAAATCTAGCATGTATCTGTCACTCAGTTGATTACATTTAAATTTGTTAATAAGAATGCATTAAATGAAACAATTTTCTTAAAGGAAAAGAAAAATAATGAATCAGATGCTAACTGCTTTTGTGAATATGTCCCTAGGATTTTAAATAATTTTATCCTGATATTTTATCTTGCCGATTTATTTGGACTACAGCTTCCTTACTCTTTTATTATTAAAATGTTTTAATTAAATTCTAATTATATTGATCCACATAAACCAAATAATTATACTTTTATCTTCTATAAGTTTTTTGTAAGAATTCTCAAAGTGCTTTACAAGCGTTTACCAACCGAGTCTCAAAGCATCTCTCTATCAACTGCAAATGCATTATAAAAGAGGGCATTAAAGATTAAGGACCGTATTTCTAAAGGACCATTTGTTCACACATGCTTTGCAACATATGGTCATTTTCCTATACGCCCCCTGGACCCTTCCTTTTGGAAACACCTTGCTTGAGCTTGCTGGAGCTCATTGTTAGAGTCTTGTAGAGGGTGGTGGTTGCTGAGGAGCGGCCGGGGAAGGCTTGGTGGCCACAGGGGGCTTTTTGCTGCATGAGGAGGTCACCACATCGCATGGACGCAACCAGCTGGTGGCCTCGCTGTGTCGTGGGGATCTGCCAGGCTAGCACGTTGGGTGCTGTAAGAGCAGGCAGCGCTGCCGCCTTCTCTGTGCAGTTCTGGATGGCCATTCCGCACTCGCAGACCAACCGGGCGCGCGTCCCTGTGGCCGCCTCCATGCGCGGTTGCCAAGGAGCCGCTGCTTCCCGCCCGCCGAGCGCTGCCGGGGCCGGGCCCCATGCAGGCCACCGCCGTGCCGCGGGCCACCCCGCGCTGACTGGGGCTAGCAGCCTGCCAGCAACGACGGAGAAAGAGCCGCCCGCCGCCGTGTCGCGGTGGCAGCCGCGCGCTGGGGCAGCCAAAGCTATTAGATGGTCCCATCTGCTGTGACGGCTGAGCATGCCAGAAATACAGGCGTGTGGTGCTGTAAAGCAGCACGGTGCCAGGCACGGCACGGTTTCTGACGTGCCCTCGGAGGAGAGGAGGCTCTTGCACATGAGGGCTCTGGTGGTGACCACTTCCAGGCTGTCGGCACTCGTCACTGCCGGGGCAGTACCTCGTATGCCATGTCTGATGGCCACAGGGCTCTGTGGGAGCTAGTGGGACACAGAAACTCAGCCTCTGTCCTCTACAGGAATCTTCCTAATTGCTAGGACAGGCTCACAGAAAGGTCGTTGGACCCAAAAAAGCAGGGCATCTTTGTGAACACCTCCCTCTATGAGCTTTCCTGGATTTCTGCATTGCTTGCCCATTAGGAAAAGTAACACTTAGACACAAGAAACACTGGCTACCCCATTACTTGGTGCCATTGATAAAAACAGGTACTTTAAACTGAGTAGCTTGAAGATACAGCCCATGGACCTTGCCCTGCTGAAGGGCTCTCTGTCACCTAACACTAGGTTCTGCAGCACCATGGAAGTGCTTGCAAAGTCTGATAAAGTCACCCCTTTGGCTTCATTCTGCTCTACTAGACAGATCCATCTCTGGGTCTCTCACAAGAATCGTGTCTTACAAACCTTTAGTTTTTCTCACAATCTCTCCCCTGTTTGCCATCTCCTGCCAGGCTGGTATTCACTGCAAGCACACAAAGCCTCCAGAAGAACTCAGAGCAGTTGGATAAACTGTGGTGAAAAACGTCCCCACTTACTGCTAGGCTAATCCTTTGCCATTAAAAACAAATTATTTCTTTCACATGACATCTGAGCGGGACCTCACTCTCAGGTAATGGGATTTGCTTTGCTCTCAATACCTTTTCACTACTAAAAAAGGAAATATCATGACTTATTCTTCATAAAAAATAAACTCATAATATTATTTACTTACGCCATTTAACCCAAGTGTTCCTGAATCAGTCATCTGTCCCTTACAGCTACCACTCCAGTCTCTCCAACAACTGTTTACATTATCAATAATGTTTTTTATTTTTCCTCAGGCTATTTAAAAATAAATGACAAGCAAACCTTATTTTACTTCACTGAAAATACTTCTTTTCCTGACAGGTAGGAGGAAAATGGGTTTTAGATTTTATTTTTTAAGACTGAGTAGCATACAATCCAGTTTAGCACATGTTAAAACCACACTTTGCCTATCAGTTTCTAAAGAAAACCACAATTTTTAGTTACTATTTTATATCTACTTTTTATATCTACTGATGGGACTGCAAGGCACAGAAGGAGTTGGGAGACTGAATTAAACTGAACAATGACAAGCTAACATAAAGAGAAAACACTTTTTGTGAAATTGGTTGTTTTGTCATTACCACCTAGAAACCTTCAGTCTTGAGTGTATAAACATTTATGTAACAGGAAGATCTATGCCAAAACCTTGAGAAAACATTGAAATGTATATGTTTCTAAGACCACGGATTCCTTCCTTCTATGGAAGACTGCCTCTGCATGCCAAACAGCTTGACCATCCTCATGAGAAAAAGGAACTGCTTACATGCAATCTGAACCTCTCTTGTTCAACTTATGTTCTTTGTCTCTCATTTTCCCACGGTGATCTCCCACTGTGTCTGTCTAATGACTTCCTTGGGGGTCTGGGGGTGGCTGTCTGGTGCCCCAAAGCCACCTCTTCTTTGGGCTGAACAAGCCCTGGTCCCTCAACTTCTCCTCACAGGGCTGGTGCTCCAGCTCCAACCCTCTCAATAGCCCCCAGCTGAACTCCTTCCAGGTTATTGATGTGTTTCTTGTGCTGAGCAGGGAGCAAAATTGGATGCCGCATCTAAGTGATGTTTAATAGGCACTGAGTACAGGGGGACAATCACTTCCCTCCATCTACAACCCAGCAGGATGTGGTCTTCCCTGCTGCCAGGGCATGCAGCTTGCTCTTCTGACAAGAACCCCTAGACCTTTTTCATGGAGCTGCTTCCCAACCAGGCAGTTCCCAGCCTGTATCATTACTAGGTCTTCTTGTCATATTGACTATTATCATATTGACTTTTCCCTCAGTTTGGGGTCATCTGAAGACTTGATGGGTCTGCACTCTGTTGCTGTTTTCAGGCCACTGATAAAGATGTCAAACAGGTCAGGTCCCAGGGCAGTCCCTGTCACTGACATTCGGGTGTCATACAATCCATTGACCATGACTGTTTGAACCAGACCATCCAACCTGTCTTTTATCCATCTAGTTGTCCATGGACATATACTTGCAAATTCACTTATAGCTAGTTTTCCGTATATAGTAGAGTGAAAGATTAGAATCAATTTTCTAATCATCTTGGCCTGACAAAAATAATTAGACCAGTGTACAGTTGACATCTGTGTAATGTGACTTGCTGATGAAGCTACCTTCACATACTAGGAGCTCACTATATTATTGACACATTAATAAATATCTAAAAAGAAAAAATATAGTTAAGATTAATTCTTCTCTGAAAACAGAAGAAATTCTTCTATGAAAGATGAAATCAGAATCTAAAGTTATTGCAATCTGAAAAGACCATCTGACGCATTATTTATCCAGCCCCTGGCTGAATGCTGTGAATCCTGGTAGTGAGAGGTGGGAGAGATGTTAAGAATTTGCACTGAAAGTGGTGAGTGAAATTGCTGGCATTGCTTTTCTGTAGTGGTTGTCTCTCAGAACTGTGCTACTCTTACTAAACTGAAAAAAGAAAGACTGCTGTTTCTTAGGTGTTCTATCAAAAATCCCTCTCCTTAAAGAATGAAGAAAAATGATTGCCTTTGGAATAGTTCTGTTGATGCTTTTCACAAACTTCTTGTTATGTACAGTTTAATTTTCAAGAAGATTTCATCAAAATGAGAACAACAAATGAGCTTTAAATTACATAAGGCAATCTAGTGTTCTAATCTTTCAGGTATTATATGCAGTAAATAGCTTTAGACTGGATTTGCTTTTTTTCTGTTTTTCATTTCTAAATTCATGATTATTATTCTTCATGAAATTCATATAAAAGTTTTGTTAAAAGAAATGTGGTTTATAAACAGTTTTGAAGGCCAAAATGGCTAAAGACTGATTAGACTAAGTATGAAAACCCCAGCAGACCTGACAGGGTGCAAGTAAGGATGCACAAAGATATCTATGAGGAGAAGGGAGAAGGATCCTGGAGGATAGTTTCGGTGGATGTGAAATACTCCTTGTCATTCCAACCAGATATTCTCTGTTCTGCTTTGTTTAAATGGTGATGCACTAGTGATGCATGTACAGAAGGAGTGATAGGTTATCTAAGGCACATTTGCCACAGGTGTCTCATATCTGTTGTCTTACACATTCCCCTCAAAATTATAGTCAGATGTAGCATTTAAACTCACAGGTCACTTGAGCTGATTTTGAAACACCTGGCATAACTCTTTTCTGTTTAGAATGAAGTCTCATATTTCATTAATTCTCTTTTTCATCTCTGATGCCCTTCTGTGAAGTTATCTTTCAGAAAGCCAGACTCGAAGTGACACCGGTGTCCCATGCGCTGCAACGAAAAGGAAGTGGTTTCCCTAGCAACAGCATCGACACAAAAGCTCTCATGATTTTCCTTCTCACTCTGTGTCTTCTTCTTAATGGCTTGAATAATCCAAACAGGAGAGAAAGGCAATATGCATCTGATCTTAATGAACTATAATGGCTAGAGACAGCATGAAAGGAAGCAAAGGTGTCTGCTATATATAACTGGTAGATAAGATGACTCAGATGCACTCGCATTTGGAATTATTCATATTATTTTCAGTGAGTCATTTAAGGAGATATTTTATCATGTCAGGCTGTGTGCAAAATATTCCTACACTTCATTTTTACCAGCAGTTTGATCTGGTAGTTATAACATATAGGAGGTTAAGAGTGAGGGACATCACCTTCAATAATAGTGAGAGATGAGGAGAAGGCACTTGTGGATTTATGTACCATAGAATAGATGGGCTGTTGCACTCCCTCCTGTCAAGAAGGCACAGACCAGTTTGTAGTTGTTTGCTCCCAGTTAAATTCTCCTCAAACCTCTGATGGAGATATGAGTTTTGATTATTTTTGTTTTCTCCTAACACTTCAATTGATCCTACAATAGCGATTCTGTCCACAGATGGGTTTCCTCATATCTGTGACCTTTATGGAAAATATGGAGGAAACAAAATGATAAAAAATTGTACATGTTGGGATGCAGTGCTACCAGTCTTATTTTTCTCATTTGCACATTGTCAGCATTACTTCCAACCTAGCAAGGCTATGAAGACTCTTCTGCAGTTACAGATCACTGTCACCTTTGATAAGATGGCTCATTGTGGACAGCAAGATGGATCTTTTACGTGACTATATGTGATGAGTCCTATTTCTTTCGCATATTACTGTGAGAACATGCACCACAGGAGCATATGGTGTTAATGGCAGATGTGTTCTTCACAGCTATACTTACCCTAACTTGTTCATATCATTGCTTTCAAGAAAACCACCAGAAAACAAAATAAAATTCCAGTTTGTGTAAAGGACACCCTCTCAAACTCCAGCTATGACTAAGTCCTAAAATTTACACCAGAGTCTGGAGTCAGCTGTCAGATAAAACAGTGACTATGAGGTTACCAGATATAAAAATTGAAAGCATAAAAAGTAGGAAATAGAGCATTCCCAAATCTTCCATAGCTTAGTTTTAAAATTACAAGCCGAAGGCATTTGATACACAGCCAAATACTTGTCTAGATTTTATGTGATAATGTGTAATTAACAAAAGTCTTTGTTAGTTCTTCTGGGACTGAGAGAATATCTAACTCTGATTAGCATTCACTGAATGCCAAGACCGAAAGTATAAATATTACATTACTTAGACAGGAATATAAGTGAAAAAAAGAAGGATGTGAAACTTGCACACCAAGTGGATCTAGAAACAATTGGGAATGTCAGAAATGGAAAAAAAATGAAAAAAGATTCAGCTGCTGCAATAAGGAGAATCTTGTCAAAAAGCAGAGGCTGACAGTGAAGTCTGTTACCTCCATCTATTTCTTTGGATGGGATTTGACAATAAAGACATCTAAACTTAGGTGTCTATCTATAGGTGTCTGTATCAGTGGAGGCCAGGATTACAATCCGGTTACTCGAATGAAGGGCCCCATACTGCTTTAGACTCAGTAAGGGCTGTGGTACGTTACCACAGGACCGAGGGATTTCAGGCTTGTCCTGCAGGAGACACAGACTTCCTGGAGCACACACTGAAAGTCCAGCGAGCTACACGAGGTGTGTGCCTACATTAGTGTTTCAGTTTGGGTCACACGTACAGATTTGATGCAGCCCCACTTGATCCCATTTGCCATACACGATGATGCACCATGGAGCTGAGCCAGGGAGCACAAACTCTACTCCTTTCTGATGAACACAACCCCAAAGACATCCTTTAGCCACCCAAGTGCATTCGACACGCAGGACCAGAGCAGATATAACGTGCAGGAACGGAGATAAGCTCAGCACGAGTGCCCAGCACAGCATGGCTCTCCCCACACTGTGGTACCTGCCGAGACTCCCTTTTCCCCACAGGACACTCAGCCCCCTGGCTTAAGCAGCTGAAATCCTCAAGGCTGATGCAGGCTGTGGAGACCAGGGATTCAATTCAGTCCAAAGTTGACACCTAGTGGCTGATCAGCTGAATCCCTCTCCTGTGGCTAATTAACCGGTTCTAATTAACTGACTTGCAGTGGGATGTCAGGCACATAGAGCACAAGTGTCTCAACAGTGGACTCCCACTCCACATCGCAAAGTCTCTGAGGAACAATAATTTAGTTACCATCCTCTGCAGAGATGTCAGGGAACCGCAGTCCTCCCAGAGCCAATCTTCTCTGCTGGCAGGGGTTGCAATGGTGCTGCCCACCTTGGATATTGGGTAGGGAAACACAGCTCTCTGATGAACTTGGCTCAAAATAGCATTCCTTGATGCAAATTACAGATGGAAAAGATGTATTTTATTCTTTCAGCTAGGTACCTGGTAGACTAAAGACTGTAATTCCTAGAGATGAATTTCTCTTTCCTAGAGATGAATTTCTCTGTGTTCACTTTACTTTGCTTTCAGTTTTCCTAAATGAGAAATTTTCTGCTTTTTTTTTGCCAAAATACTCCAAAGGACTTTGCTGCCAGAATTTAACCCCAAGAGTTAATTGAAATCTTTTTAAATTTCATCTGGATTCTTTACTAATACTCAAACACAAAACACAATACTAATGCTCACAACATCCTCAACAACCTCTCCTCCTTGCTGACATTTAGACACTCCAAATATTTGAGAATTTGTTTTACATTCACTTGTTCATTTTTACATTCACTTGTTCATATTTAGGTATGTAGATCTTTTCATTTTTTCACTATGGCAGCCTTTCCAGACTCCATTAAAAATAAACTGAATAGATACATAAAATTCCCAAACTACTTTGCCCACACTACCTAGAGTTTACTCCTTTTTTGAGATTTGTTTCTTAAGCAATAGTACAAATGTAAACATTAAATAGGATTCCTCAGAAAATCTTCCTACTCAGCTGGGTCACTAACAAAATTTAATATTTTTATGATGCCTTTTTTTTTTAACCTAAGGTAACCGAATTCAAGCATTAGCGTGAATTTTCAAAATTACATTATCCCTTTACTTAGTACCAAAATAATTGCTATCAAAAGTACTTAGCAGCAGAGACATGACTTCCAAATCAG
>JAVCKT010018572.1:6434-18137 GCA_032273925.1 Rhynchotus rufescens | reverse complement strand
CAGCTTTAGTGTGTTGAAGGTCATATGCTTTGCAGAGAGGAGTGCTAGTCAAATAAATCCGAATATGCAGAGCTTAAATGGGTGCATGAGTTAAATTGAATTGCACAGGATGTGTAACTGTTGGAGCTTTGACGTTTGAAGGCTTGTGAGTTGGCTGGAGTATCTTAAGAATTATTATTTTTTTAAATATTAAAATACATTTTCTGTAGACTGGTGTCCTCTGTGAAACAAGTATTAAATGCAAAATAGATTTCCTATGAATAGGAAAGCTTGGGTAAGGGCTCTGTTGCTGTACTAGATCCTCTGCATATGTGCGATAGTAAATATGCCATTTGTGAACTTTCCTGGTTGCCATTGATTATCAGTCAGTGTGCTGATGTGGTAAGCTCTTATATCAAGTTGCTCTTAAATTTTAAAAATGTAGAACACATATTGTAGCTTGCTTTCAAATAAAATATTTACTCTTACTATGTACTTCTACCTACAAGGAATTGTTTCAGAAGTCCTTTTTGAAGCATGATTAGCTTTCATAGCTGTCTCATTCATGGCTGTTTTTCAGGGAAAGGAAAAACACAACTTTTGTCATAATCAACACCTATTTAGAGTGCTGTTAAAAGAACACTTCAGGAAACATGTTTATAGCTTCTAGATCAACAGAATGTGTTCTAGTGGCACTAAAATGAGTTTTTAGTCTGTAGTCTTTTCATACTTTAGTATAATTTAAACTTCTGCATGCAATTCAGTGTAAGTTTCTGTTTTGAGTTTGGTATTTTTCTTAGCCAAACATGAAGGCTCATGAGATTTTGGATTTCTTAACATCAGCAAACAGCTAAATCTTGTTTCGTGGATTACAGTTTTAAATTACTATCTTCATCTGGTAACTAAACTCACTTAATGATAAAAATCAACTTGATTTGGGTAACCAGTCTAATATGTAGTACTTTTCACCTGCCGCCATGGTCATATTGAATCAATTGTATCCTTCAAGCTGTTGAAGTCAGAGCAGAGGCTTTCCAGAGGCGATTGCACAAGTATCTGAATCCTTCTGCCTAGCAGGATGTACCGTCTTCATAAGGTGTCTCAACAGTATGGGTTTCAGATAGTTTCAGTGATACGTAAGGATGGGATTAGCTAGAAGTTGGTGTGCCTAATGAGACCTACTTCTCCCTCTTAATCATCTTAACCTCACTTGTTTTGAGCTGGACACTAATACGTCTTTGAATTAAACTTTTAAAAAACAGCACTTGAGTAACGTTACTGATGGGCGTCTAGTTAGAGTGCCTGTTACCTGAATTGGAAATTGGGAAGTTTAGTGGACTGGAGTTTGGAGTGAATTCCTCTCAACTACTAAGCTGTGTTAGAGAACAGTTGTAAGTGCCACTATTTAAAATTAGTGAGTAATTAGATGCAAAGGGATTTAGAGAAGACTGGAGGGGCCACCACTGATAATGCTATAGAGTTCATGTTGCTCAAATAATCTCAACTTGCTGTTGAAAAATTGACTTTAGAAAGGAATACTGATCCAAACATAAAATCTTGCCCTAGATGAAGTGATAAATACAATTACTGTATGATCTCATGTGACCTAAAAATTTGCTTTCTTTTATGATGTTAAATTTCACTGCTTTTGATTTCATTATACGTTGCCACCTTCTTCTTACAGTGGTGGGCTATTGGAACTTGCTGTAACAGGAAGCAAATGAATTTTGCAAGCTCTGACATCAGCTACAGTTAAGGATATTGCTTAAAGAACTTTGGAGTGAAATTTCCCTATAAGGATCAGCAAGTAAGGTAGTTTAAGATTGGTCCATCCTGTATCTGTGTGCTGGTAAGCTTTTGTTGAAGTGCCAGGTAGATACGGGTTGCCGGAGCAGATCCTTTCTCATCTGATTTGTTAAACATACAATTTCTATACACCAAGTGTGCAGAATTTGGAGCAAAACTGCTCATTACTCCATATTTGAAGTCTTTCCACTGTTTCTCTGAAGTTTTCCGATGGATATCCATCCAGAGTAGCCTACAGCACTTAGGCTGATTGGCAGAGCTGTGCTGCTTTTATTGTATTAATTCAACATTGCTGAATTTGTGAACTGTAAGGAAGAGGAATGCTTGTGAGTTACGACACCGCTGAGGAACATTAGACACCTCTTTCATATAAAGCATTACTAATAGCTGGTCACTGGACTATTGAGTCTTAGCACAGATCTAGATGGGTAAGAACTGTAGGGCTGGAATGCGAAACAGTGTGAACCACTGATTAAGCAGTGTTATCCCACTCTGGTGGTAACTGCTACACGAAAGCTGTTTCGTGTACGCTTGAAAGTCGTTTCGAGTCTTGCCAAGCCAAGCTATGTTTGCTTGGCTTAGCAGTAGGAAATCTTAAAGCATTTGATCAACTAGAGCTCTACTTTTTAGTAACTTCATTTCTGTTCTTACATTTGGGTATATATGGGCATCAAGAGCACGGAGTTCCTGCTAGAGGTTTGGTTGCACTTTCCTTAAGTCCAGTAGTCAGCATTATTCATAATAAAGATGAGCTTGATGTGATTAGTTGTGGGGCATCCTGCTCGGTCTATTCCTGCCTCATTAGCAGCTGCTGCAGCCTCTTCACAGCTCTACCAACTTAATGGGCCTGATCTGCTGCTGCTTGTGCTGCCACAGGTCACGATCAGATGACAGCTGATAAATTCTCCTAGGTTACTGTGTTTTTGTGGTGTGTCGGTTTTTGTTTGTTTGTTTTCAATTACTGTGGAGAAAGTCGTGTAGGTTTAAACTAGTATTTTAGCTAGTTACTTTTTTGATGTTCTTCATAAAACTTTCAGCAGCCCATGTCGATATTGCTTTGTGTCTGCTGTCTCGTTAGAAAACAGCCACAAACGGTACTCTTGACAGAATCTTGCAGCAAGAGGGTTGTACAACTGCTGCAAGGGGGACAGTCCATCCAGTATCTTTGAACATTCTTCAGTGCAAGCCCAGGACTGTAGCTCTGTGCTTAAAACGATAGACAGATAAGTAAGGACTTGCTTCCAAAAAGAGATCAATTGAGGTCTGAGACTTTCTTGGAAGAGTCTTTAAAATTGTGGTAGTTAGTGCTTGTACTTAGACCTCTATGTAGACATAGTGATTTAGCCAAACAGTCCTGTGACCTGACAGGGTCAGATAGCTGATAGACTTTTCTTTGTTAGGCACTTGTTTCTAGATTAGGTCCATTTAATCTTTGGAACATGTGTTTTAATGGAGCCTGGTTTTCTCGATCCGAGGGAAGTGGTTATATGACCCTTAAAATTCTTGTTGACGTGGAAGTGCCCTACTTGTTCTCTGAGACTGGCAGCTGTGCTGTCTCAGGGGAACGTATATGATTATTTGTGCTCATCCTGCCGTGTTAGGTTGGTGAGGCTGATCTGCAGATCACTCTGGCATGGTCTGCACATAACCAATCTATGTCCAGACATGTAAAGTATGTATTAACTGGTGGACAGATGTGTGTGTTCATGCAGGGTGGCTGCTGAGCTTAAATTAAATGTTAAATGCTTGTTCAGGCTGAGAAAGTGGGTAGATGCTAATTTCTGAGCAAAGCTCTTGCACTCGTATGGAAGGGCTGAGCCCTTCCAAAAGAAGGTGGTATCGTGCAATAGGTTTGCTCTACTCAGAGAATAACATGCAGATGACGTGTGAGGCTGGAGTTGTGATGAAACGGGTTGGGAGGGACACAACCCTGATACTGAGTTGTGAAAGTGCAGGAAGATTTAGCTCTGCATTGAGATACACGCTGTATGCTACGGAAGTACTTGATGCGTGGGTCAGCCTGGTGTTGAAATTGTTATTTCTGAGGTTTACGCAGTCTGAGTTCATGGGAATGCACAAAACCTTGCTTAGATTGAAGCCTAAAATTAAGATTTCCTGGTGCTTTGGTGATAAGTTGACACTTGTGTCTTCTTCCGTGTAATTGTGCCCCATGAGACATCCATCGGTGCTGAGTGTTTGAAACGCTGTTTCCCTCGAGATGGTTTGCTTCCTGCTGCTCTTAAAGATTTCTTGTTCATGATGATCCGTATGGATGTCCCAAGCAAAATTCAAGACTTAGAGACAACAGCTGTTATAAGAAGTTAATGATTTAAGGAAGTGTGATAATGTAGGGGCTTTTGAGACTACAAATATCAGTTTCATACTTTGTCACTCTGCTGAATGTGTACTGAAACTATTATAAGAAATATAAAGAGCTTGTCCTTAAGCAGAAATTTGTTCTGTAACTTCAATACAAGGCATAGGATTGACTTACAGTATATTTCGTTGTAGTTGATTTGTAACTGAATGTATATTTATTTATTTTCCTAGACTGTACATGCCATTTGACTTGGGAAAAGAACTCGCCATGGGACAACATCAAAGATACCTCTCCAGAAGGGGTCTTTTACTTGGGTGATGTGTCTGCTCTCCTGACTGTCTTCATACTCAAAGGATTTATTTTCCTTTTGGAAATATTTTAAATTGAAATCTTATTCCTTACTGGAAACTTTCTACACTAAAGACTGCACGCATCATGGGTGATATGGCAAACAACTCGGTTGCATATAGTGGTGTAAAAAATGCTGTTAAAGAAGCTAATCATGGAGATTTTGGAGTCACTCTTTCAGAGCTCCGTTCTCTTATGGAACTTCGAGCTACAGATGCACTGCATAAAATCCAAGAATGTTACGGAGATGTAAATGGCATCTGTTCAAGATTGAAAACTTCCCCAAATGAAGGTAGGTCAATTTTCAGGCTGATGTTAAAGAAATTCTATTTCAAAAAAGTCAAGCAAGTCAAGCAAGCTAATTCTTTTTTGTTGCAAGGTTTATAAAGGTATTCAAGTGATTTAATTATTATAATAAAATACTGCTTCTTACTCCTCTAAGGCAGAATGATAGTTCAGTGTGTGATGTATAAGCAAGGGTTTCCAGCTGGTCTAGTTACATGTGCCATTTTGGATTAGTGGCAAAGTTACACTTTTGAAGCAACTTTTTTGATGGGGAGGAGGTTCATAGCAATGCAATGTGGCAGTGTGTAATTTAGTGTGAGAATGAGTCCTATGATGAGCTCATGTGATTTGTTCATATATGTTCATATATGATCATGCTATCATAAACTGTAAGATTTTGATAGTTATGTGTATGCTTATTAATACTTGTGAATTCTTCTTACATTCTTTAATACAGCAGTTTTTAAAATTGGAGACATCTGTTTTCTAACCTTTCTATTTCAAATACAGCTTTAAGCACTAAGAGGTGACGCTTCTTACTGAAGAGGTCTGTTCAGTAAGAAGTAGACAAATTAGCCACACAAACTGCCACCACTTTTCTTCAAGATCTGTTAATCTTGCATTGTTCTGCTCCAGCTGAAAGCTATCACTAAAATACAGATTCATGTTACTTAACACTGTCTGAGCTATAGCAATCGACTTTTACAATTTCTTGCATATGGTTATGTAACATTTATAACTCAAGTTTAATAATAACTCAAGCTGTTGATAGTAATTCTGAAGATCCAAAATCAAGATTTTGGTGTGTTGTGGTGTGCCAGTTTTTAAGTGCTCATGTAACTGTTACTAGTGCAGCTTGATGTTGCTGTCGCTGTGGTACCTGTTGTCTTAATCTGGAAAGCTATTGCTTTCTAGGCTTAAATGCTACACAAAGGTTTGTCTCCTTGTGTCAAGAGCAACCTGTTAATGGCTGAAGGCACTTTTTGGTGCATCTACATTTAGGAGTTTTGTCTCAGGTTGCTTTTGAAGTCATAATTTCCCCACTGAGGTTACACATCATGCAATAGTGTCATTATGTGGACTGGATTCCTCTTTCTGAAGAGGAAGATTTCTCTAGGAGATCAGCTATTAAGTGTGACCTGTTAGTGAGTGTCCAGTGCATGGTATTAGTCCAGAACTAGTCTGAAGAAAAGTTAAAACATAAATAATGCAAAATTTTGATGATGGAAGAGATGTACTTTTCTGCAAACAGGAACTGAGGTTAGGTTGTTTTTAAGTAGACTACAAGGTTTCTGCTCAAGGACTGCTGTTACTGCAAGGATGTATGCACAAAATACCTAGGAACATGCAGAATTCACCCTGCTGAATTTTAGCAACCATGTTAGCAGATGAGACTGAAGAGTGTGTGAAGGTACTTGAAACTAGACTAGCCAGATGACCTGTTCCTGCAGCAGGGCTCCAGCTGCTGTACTGAAAATTGTGCGGTCAGAGCCTTTCCTTTGAAAAAGGATTTGACATTTACATGCATTTAACTGATGATTATATTACAGTGCAATGACAAACCTGATAAAAGGGCGTAATTTGGAGGTGTGAGACTAGCTCATAAGTTCAACAGACTCAGCAGTCAGACTTGATAATTGGCTCTAAAAGGTTAAGAAAGATGGGTTATGGAAAACAGACCATGGCTTCTACAAAGGTGGTGAATTTTTAGACAGCAACTTCTCCTTTATATGATAAGTTGCTGTGGATTCTTCTAGAGCTATTACAGAGCGTGGAGTATTTCTAGGAGTAATACTAGGTCTCTTTATTGTCAAATTCAAGTTATAAGAATGCAAATAGAGCAATTTCCAATAGAGAAAATCTATGCAGGACTATGAAGACAGCTGAGTATTGTAGGAGTTCTAGTTTGCTGAAATTTCTGTGTAAATCTGCAAAGATGGACTAGGCGGCTTCCTACTCAGAAGCTCTCTGTGCGGCACAAGATGCTGACTTGCGTAACTGCAGGTGGCTTCACAGCAGAAGGACAGCCCGGAGATACCGAGCAGGGGCTGAGAACTCCTTGTGCCATTTCTTGCTTCAAAGCAACTAACAGCGCAAGGCAGCGTGCACCTCAGCCTAGAGGTGGATCCGCCTCAGCCTAGAGGTGGATCAAATCTACCCACCTCAAAATGGAAAATGGGAAATACCCTTTACCAGAACTACTAGAAAAGACATTCTGAGCAGACTTTACTGCTTAGTATTTAATAGATTTGTCATGTTCTTTACATGTACAAATGCCTATATCAATGTGTATAAATGCAATTGTTCACAAATATCAAAAATAGTAAAAATCCCCTCTATGTTCTTGAGAGGGGCACCACCAGAACAGCAGTATTTCCACAGGCCTACATCGTCTTGATTCTGTAGTAGTATCTAATTCTAGATTTACAATAAATATTTTTTTTTAGACAAAGCATCAACTAAATCACATATATGTCATCATTACAGTGTATAATGAACAATACAATGTAGTAGTCAGACCTCAGGCCTGTCTATTATGAAGTGAAATTGCTAGACACGTGGTAGATGTAGCAAGCTCAGTAATTGTAAACAATTGCTTAATGCAAATATTCAAAATTGAAATGCTTTTTTCTTGGCCAGGCTTATTTACTAATATTTTATGTGGTTTTGGTAACACTTTGAATTTCAATTAGTTAGAAGCTATTTTCCTTTCTCCACAAGCCTTCTCTGTGTGCTTCTGATGTTCTGCTTCCTGGTACCCTTTGAAGAAAGGAAGAAAATGGTGTCACAGGAATTCTGCAACTAGTGTTCCCAACTCTGCTGTTTCGGAAGGGTTATATAGAGGACTTTGGATATGCAATGAGAATATATTGTGGCCTTTTGTGATGATCAGTCTGTCCTGAGCTTCTCTAGATCCTATAATACAACTTAATTCTGAAAGTAGTCTTGCTGTGCTCCTTATTAGAGTTTGAGAGAAAAAGGAAGCATCTCAAAGATTAGACTTCATGCAAGAAATGTGTATAGAAATACAGTAAAAATGCTCCTTTTTGTTGAGCCTTTAGAGCTATGAATCTATGAATGCTAAAACAAAATCTAGTATCTATGCTATGAGTATTTTTTTGATGTTGAAATATTCTAAGCATTTTTCTTTTCAGTTAAGCAATTATTTATTTTTTAGCATTTAAAAGTGAGTCTAACATTTCAGCAGGTTTTGCCAAGTGTTTTGTTGTATCATGTGATGCTTTAAGGAAATGTCTGTCAGAGATATGTCCATTAATTCAGGAATGCCACTCTTTCATTATGAAAACCAGTTGCAGTGGTCATGATTCTTGTTCATTACCTAGTCTTTAAATTGGTACTGATCATAACCTTTGTGGGACAGAAGGGTTGAAGTAACTGGACCTCTGGTTGGCACATAGCAAGAACTGTGGCCACTTTGCTTTTAGAAGTGCTGTGAGTTAAAATATGAAATAGTGTTAAGATAGCTGAAAAAATAAACAGGAGGTGCTTAGAGCAGACGTTCATTGAACGGTGTTGTACCAAATATGCTTCACATTCCTTTATCTTCAAGGGCTTAGTGTACTCCTGCAGCGTGATGCCTTCCAGAGAAGGCCTGTGACTCCCGCTGCCAGACTTCCTAAGCCCCTGCCAGTTGAGGCAGTGAGAGGATTCTTAAAGATAAGCACCAAATGATAAGATTGGTACAAAGTTATGGAGACAAACCACAAGGGATCTGCTTCGCAGTGTGAAATAGGGGGAAGGTCCGAAGAGGCCGAAGCCTCAGAACAAGCAGCAGCTGCTGCGCAGGTGGAGGATGCGGCAGCAGCTGCCAGAGCTGCCTGTCACCACCCGGGCCTGGGCAGCTTCACCAGGCTTGTGATAACTGCTGCATTAATGGGAGACTCCCTAGGATGCTATTCTGAACACACGTCCCTGCAGTGGGTGCCAGAGTTGGCTTCCTGGGCTGTGATCTGGCTGCTGCTCAGCCTCTGCAGTAATAACGGTACTGATAATCTTGCCTCGCAGACCTGTTTACTTTGTACTGAGCTGTGCCTGTTGCTGTGTCATACTACGTGCGAGTGGGTGGACCTTCAGTTTAGTTTACTTTGGCAAGATGTGATTTATTAAATAGTTATTTGCTGCAGTGGAATTGGTTAAGGATGGTACACGATTGTTTGATGTATAGCTGTTTGGTATTAAATATAAGTATGTAATGCTCATCTGTGCAGTAGCAGTTGGTTCTGCTTCATGAATGGGAGATTTTAATCACTTCTAATGTGAAGGTGAAAAGCAAACAAGCATCACTAACTTTGTCTTCTTATTAAATAGGTTTAAGTGGAAATCCAGCAGATATAGAAAGGAGAGAAGCAGTGTTTGGGAAGAACTTTATACCTCCTAAAAAGCCAAAAACATTTCTTCAGTTAGTATGGGAAGCACTACAGGATGTTACACTAATTATATTAGAAATTGCAGCCATAGTATCCTTGGGCCTTTCTTTTTACCAGCCTCCAGGAGGGAATGAAGCATGTAAGTATATGTTTTAAAAAGTAGCTTTCTACATATATCATGCTACTGATTTTTCTTGGTCTAACACAGCTATCCTGTAAATCTGATGGAGGCAGCAAGTCTGAAAAAGGAGTTTATTGTTCCTTATTGATAGAATATTACTAAAACCTTTACTTACCTTAAAATGGCAACTTGAGATTTCCCAGATCATTATTCAAGCTGTTTCTGACCAAAAATAAAAAAGTACTCAGTACTTACTATTTATATAGTGAGGTAAAAGCAGTAGATTGTCTTAGATTCAGTTCTGTTTCTCTGTGAATGTTGTAACTTTGCCTCAAAAATATTTAGCCATTTATAATTTGTACTTTTTGTGGAGAATCAGTATATTGTAAATTTTCCTTTGTAAAACTGGATAACTAGTTTTCTAGACCAGCCTTTTTATGCCATTGATGACTAGATTATAAGGTCTGGGTAGCTTTCTGTATCAACTTCTCTTGTGTTCAGAGAAAAAGGGGTAAAAATTCTACGTGATACAGCTCTCACACTTCTAACTTTCAGTTTCTCTAGCTTTGTGATTACCCCTGAAACTAAGTCAAAGCTGTAAAGTAGTCTAGCTAGTTATGTCGTGTTCTCTTTGGCTAATATTTTGTTTTATGAAGTTTTTTTTTATGTTAACTTACATCTAAAATCTGTGTTCTACAGTATGTGGATCAGTGAATGTTGGTGAAGAGGAGGAGGAAGGGGAAACAGGCTGGATTGAAGGAGCAGCAATCCTCCTATCTGTAGTTTGTGTGGTATTAGTAACAGCTTTCAATGACTGGAGTAAAGAGAAACAATTTCGGGGACTACAGAGCCGAATTGAACAAGAACAGAAATTCACAGTCATCAGAGGTGGCCAAGTCATTCAAATACCAGTTGCTGACATAATTGTTGGAGATATTGCACAAGTGAAATATGGTAAATAGATTTTTAAGTTAAACAGTTAAATGTTTTATTTTTTCCAAGTAAGGAACTGAAGTTAACCACTCTAATAATCTGTTTTAGGTGATCTCTTACCAGCTGATGGTGTACTCATCCAAGGAAATGACCTCAAAATTGATGAAAGCTCACTGACTGGAGAATCCGACCATGTTAAGAAATCTTTGGACAGAGATCCTATGCTGCTTTCAGGTGTGTGACATTTGAAAACTCTGGAAGAAATTGATAGATTTGGGGAGGACTAGTTGTTTGAAGTTTTGAGGTTTAAATCTATCAACCTGGACTTACTAGTGTTGGTTTCTAGAAGTGTCTGGAAACGATAGCACAAGTAGCACAAGACTCCATCAAAGTGATCTGACCCTTGAAACTCACAAAAATTCTTGCTTGTACAGTGTATAGCTGCCTTTTTTTTTTCCCTCAATTTTCCAGATAATTTTGGCAGTTAATCTGTTGGAAAATGCAGTAACTTTTGCACGATCTTACAGGTTCTCAAACTTCATATTAAAAAAGCTGTTTACTTTATACTCTGCAGTACAACTGTTGAAGTTTCAGTGGAAAACCTGATGCAATCTTTCAGGTACACATGTGATGGAAGGCTCTGGAAGAATGGTAGTTACTGCTGTAGGTGTGAACTCTCAGACTGGAATCATCTTTACCTTACTTGGGGCTGGAGGAGATGAAGAGGAGAAGGAGAAGGAAAAAGAGAAGAAGGACAAGAAAAGTAGGCATTATAATCTTAAAGGGCTCAGAGGTGGGGTGGGAAGTGAACATTACTGGATGTAAAAGTGTTTTAGTTATCCAGAGCCAGAAGACTTACCAAAAAACTTAAAACCTCATACTTTCTCTGTGTTTCATATACGAATGATCCAATAACCTGACAGTGTATACTACTGTTAATAGCTGTTGTCATGTGGATTTCTAATTAAATTTCAGTTATTAATTGATCAATTATACGTTGAAAAGTTTGTAACTCCTAACTAACCTTGTAGCATGTAAATTATGATGGTGCTATTGGATGCAACTTCTACATGCATCCATGCTTTGTAGCAAATAGTTGCTTATGGCAAACAGTTTATTACTAATGATTAAGACTAATAAGGATCTAGCTCTGCTTTTAACAGATGAGAAATGTCCTGTATAGTGAGCTCTTCTATGGCAAATGTGCCACTTGAAGGAGAACAGATTGGCTATTGATAACGCAGTGCTTGGTTTGTGTATAACTTAAATATAAATATGACCTGTTTTGGTGAAAGACAGTCCCTTCCTGCCAGCACTTTTCATCCAGAGTTGAAACTTTCAATCCTCTAATTTATATAAGACAAAAACCTAGTGAGCTTTTCCTCCAAGTGCTTTTTGGGAGCCTGAGGTGAAGGGGAAGAGATTCTGCCATACAGAATTTTAGAGCCCTCCTATGAGGTACGGAATGGGATATCTTCCTTAATTCGAGAGGCTTGATCAGCAACCAGCATTACAAGGTCAGT
>JAVCKT010018568.1:0-37085 GCA_032273925.1 Rhynchotus rufescens | reverse complement strand
TGAAGGCTTTGAATGGTGCCACTGTGGATCCTTCTCGGTGTGGAGCAGTAAGGTTGCCTGTCAAATTCCAGACCTATTGATATCGGTATCAAACCCTATTGATAGACTCTCAAACTGCTCCTCTTTGACATCATGCACAGCTTCTTGTTTGGGGCTGATGTTGCTGACGGTAATTGCACTGGACGTTTAGTTCTAAGCTGCACAAGCTGCTCTCAACTTGGTCAGGTAACTGCAAGTGTGAACAGTGAAACTGTGCTCTGTGTTCTGTACGTGTCTGTACGTCTGTTTCATCTTTCCAAAGACAAACCACCAACTTGCAAATCTTAATATCGGAATGACAGGATATTCTGTTAGCTTTAGCAATTGCTGTGTGTTGTGTGTAGGCATGCAAACAGTGTGAAACTTAAGCTGTTCTTATCAGCCAGGTATCGTGTTGGATAAGTAATTGTGCCATGATGATTGTTAGTTTTGAATGTTATGACATTCTTTATATAAGGACTGGAAATCTTCTGTCTTATCACTTGTATAAATATGATGCATTAGGACACGTGCCATCAGATAATTTAGCCCACATCCTACAGACTCAAAATATTTATGTTCTGCTACCTTTTCTTGTTTGCTCTATAGTTGTAATTTAGTATCTCAGGATTTTTGCACTCCACCCATCTTGAAATATGATAAGCATCAGGGCCCTCTTTCTTTCATATTTCACAATCTTGTTTGCATCCAAGATTAGGTCTCTGGTGTGCAGATAGGCAAGCAAACAGACCATTTGTCTGGGCTGTGAGGTGTGGTTTCCTGTCCTGCCTTCTTCTGCACTGTTTCACACTCAGTAGACCCAGATAAACTATGATTTTGGAAGGTGGGCTGTATAGTTTGGTAACATTTCTGTGGAGCAGTTAAGAGAGCAATTGGAAGAAGGAGATGGAAAAAGAAATTTGCTCTGAAGAGATCTCAGTTTTGCTCCTGTGATGCTTCAGTCGCTCCCAGGTGTTCAATCTACAGTCAGTTGTGACTGTTCCCCACAGTCAGACTTTCTACAGTGGAGTCTTATACCACATGACATTTTTTCTTAAAAAGCTGATTCCTGACATTAGTAAGTTTAGGAGCACCACAGTTTCTTTTCAGAGGCCAAGCTTGTAGCACGTGTAGTTGTAAAGCAAGATTTGCAAATACAACACAAGCCAAGCTAATAAACGCTTGCGAGATTTTAGGGGGTTGTGTTGTAACTCTTGAATACTTTGGGGTTGTTAGTGTTGTTAATAGAAGATTTCCTTTCCTTTCAGAATGAATAAGGGTCGGGTAAAATCATCTACTAAAGACTGAAAGGCCGTAGAGGGAAAGGCTCTTCTGCACCAGATTCAAATGGAGAATGTGGAGAAAATGGTCTGGATATAGGAAGTGGAAAACAGAAAAGCAAAACACAGCACAGCAAAGCTTGTGTGCTATTTATTCATCTTCAGACTCAGAAAGAAGAAATCTTCAGCTGGTATAAATCAGCGGGGCTTGAGGGATATCAGAGGAGCTGATGGTTTCTTGCAGCAGAGGAGCTTGTTCATAATAGTCTGGTATAAATTAAAAGGTTATTGTGGAGGAGAAAGAGGATACAATGGAGTATCTCTCTATTCTCCCTCCTCTGAAGAGACTTATTTCATGCCTCTTAGAAGTTTCCATTGACTCCTGCGGTAGTCCTCTTCCAGAGCTGAATGCCATTAATATTAATTTGTACTTCCACACGTATTGAAGACAGAGGAATCCTTATAGCTTCTACTTGTTTCTGAAATGGCAGCAAGTAACAGCATCTCTCCATCCCTCCGGAGCAGAGGCTGGAATGCAAGGGGGAGGACAGGCCGAGGCAAAGCTTCCCGAAGGCTCAGGAGCAGGGGGCTAATGACAGGAGCAGGGGGCTAATGACATTCACAGGCTTTCTTGCCAACTGACGTGCAGCTTTTCTGTCAAACTTGTCCCTGAGACGCTCTCCAGGTGTTTCGTGACTTGCTGGACCTTTGGCTCTTTCTGTTTGGGCCCCTGTGGTCTGCAGGGCTCGAGGATACGGAATTGCAGGGGTTTCCTCTGTACTTAGCTTTGTCTGATGGGCACAATCTCTAATTTGCAAAATTAGGCGACTAGCCTGCACCTTCTGCTTTGCAGTCAAAGGTGTTGAGGAGCGCAGCAGATCGTCTTAATAGGAAGGCAGTTTTTTTAGCTCTTTTTACTCTCTATCAGAACATGCACACCAGCAATCTCTTGCCCAGTTTTAGCAGTCACAGCCACACAGGTGAGGCCAAAACCTCCTTTCTCTTGCTCCCCTCGGCTCATTCAAGCTTGGTGAGCATCTGACCCTTGTTACCCTTTATCTCAGATCAACTTTGGTCTTCTTGAGTCCTTCAGAATAAGGTATTTGACCTGACTCTGGCTCTGTGTTTCAGCCTCCCCTCGATTGTAGGGGGATCATCAATCAGCCCTCGCTGCCATTTGTGCCTCCCTCGCGTCAGGGATGCCAGTTGTTGTCTGAACATGTGTCACGGGCTCGGGGGGAGGGCGAGAGCGGCTGCCCGGCGCTGGGGCCGCCGCCACGAATCTGCCTGGCAGGAGCAGCCCGGCAGCTGGGGGAGCAGTGCCGGGGCCCTGAGCCTGGCCGGGGACCGGGGATCCCAACGGGAAGCGAAGAGCAGGATCCCCTGAGCGTGGTGTGCGCCTGCGGGCAGGTGGGTTGAGACAGATGACGTTTTCAAGAAGTGACTTAGTTCTCTTGCCTGCCTGTTGTTTTCTTCTGGCACTTGCAAGGAAATACAAGGAGCTACAAGTGAATTTCCCCATATTTCCAGCTGTAGAATCCCTTAGTCTCAGCTGTTTTCTCATCCTCATGTGTGTGTTATGTGGTGTACGCGGGTTGTGTTGGTTTTTGTTTGTTGATTTGGATTTCTTTATTGTTTTGTGTGCATTTTTTTCTTCCCTTAAAGACCCTTTGGAGTTGCACGCGTTTTAGGTACACTGTGCAGTAGTATATAGCGTATACTGTCTGTATAGTGTGTATACTGGTCACTGGCAGAGGAAGTGCTGCTGTCCCATATAGATCTGCTTATCTTCCAGGTCTTTATTATTTGTAGATACTACGGTAAGCATCAGTTTTCTTGCACTAAATTAGAATTTAGCAACAAAGGAGAAGGGCAGAGGCTTTGCAGGCTCTCTGACCTCTAGGATCTTGTTGGACCAAGCCTTTCCTGTGGCCTTTAGAAAGGCTTAAAATCTTCTGCACTTCGCCTCCCTATTTGAGGTGCACTTGAAGTTAGCCAAGCCAAAGGTATTCGGTGGGCTCAGCTAGTTTGCAAATATTTTTCGTTTGTGAGTCGCAGTTTTCAGGATAACAGAAGTGTGGCTCGTGGATCCAGTCTTTGGCATGGGCCTGAACGGATGGGTCTCCTGGTTTCTCTGGCTACGTAACAAGGTTCCTTTGCAGCTGCCTTTGAGCCAGGACCTTTTGTTTTGTGCTTTGGATGACATGAAAGAATGTGTAGTTCATTAGTGCTGCTGCTTACTCCCCTCCCCTTTGTATTGTGATGGGACACTTAATCCATATTTACATAACAGTATTTCCGTTAAATGCCTTGAATTGATGGATGATCCTTTGATGAGTGCAGTCAGTAAGATGGTGCTGTTTGGATTAGGGAGCTAAAAAGAAGGGATTGGATTTGTTATGTGGGATGAGTGCTGTTTTTTCCTGTGGTGAAGTAGCTTCCACTCATTTCTCCTTTTTGTCTCCTTTCATTTCTCTTCCAATATTCTACATTCAGTTTTCAGCTTGCACTGAAGCAACCAGTCTCATCTCAGAGGCTGGAGCAGAAGCAGAACTCTTATCATGTTTCTTATCCGCTTGGAAGCGTTCCGGTTTAGCAGTGGGAATGACTGCAGCATTCTCAGCCTTTGACAGCTAGGGGCAAGACAAAGATTTGAGATCTGCAACAATGATGTCGTTTCTCAATCAGCTACAGAGCCTTCATTGTGGAGCCATGGGATTCGGGCAAAGCCCTCTCTGGAGCACAGAGTGAATGTTGCCTTTAACTTCTCCCTTGCCCTGCTGGGTCACAAACGGAGGCTTGGAGCTGGGGTTGCACCAGCGGCGCAGCAAGGCCTGACTGGTGTCTTGGACGTGAATGCTATTGTGGATGAGGGTGCTGGTGTGACTGCCCAGTCTCTCAGAACCTCTTGGAGGCTTTAGTCTTGCCTCCTGCATACATGGCTGAGATGGCACCAGCCTGCACTGGGAGAGAACACCGGGGTGCTCACCAGGACCAAAATGCTGCCTAGACCCTCCTGCATCCCCATGTAGAAGCTGCTCACTTGATGAGGCCTCAGCTCCCCTGGCACTGCGGATCTCAAGTTGAGAGGAAGGGAAAACAGCCCCTTCCCTCCTCCTAATGAGTCCTCCTGAGAAGTATCACCTGCTGCTTATACAGCTGATAGCCCTGTGTCAGCCCATGAGATAGGGATTGCCCAGATCGCCTCTGATATGTCCTTGAAAACCTGATGACAGAAAGATGGGTATTGCCTATTCTGGGTTTCATATATCTAAAAGCCTCCCTGCTTCCTTGCCCAGAGCAGCCAGCACAGGGTCTTGTCACCAGCCGCTGGGCAATGTGGCTTCCTACGTTCAGGGGCCAGCTGCAGTTTAATGGCATGGATCAGTCTGAGCTGCAGAGAAGGCAAGAATTTCCTTGCTCATGTGAAGCTTGGGCCAGTTACTCAACTGATGGGGCTGCGGAACTGAGTTAAAGGAACGTTTATGTTCATGGAAGGACTGTTGGGTGTGTCGCAGGGCTGATAGGATCCTACAAAAATAGTTTATGTGTATCGGCCGTATGAACAACACCTTGCTGCAGCTCCTCTGCCATAGTGTGATTCATGGAGCGAGTATGTTGATCAGTCTCAGTCTAACTGTTGTTTATGTAATTATGGTTTTGTTTGTGGCCTGTTCTTATGTGCCAATAGGTTAATTTGCTAGTTCTCAAACCACTTAGCCTATGTAAAATGAGGCTGCATCTCTTTTGACAAATACTGCATTTTATTCATTAAAAACCTCAGAAGCTGGTTGGCATTCCTTTGGCCCAGAAACATACTCTCAGTGAAGAAAAGAGCAGGAGTGCAGAGTACTCATTGGATTTCCGTGTGGATTTATCAGTTGTAGTTGTCAGTGTAGGCCAAAATTTCCAGGGCTCCTTAGAGCCAGTGTTAGGAAGTGCTTGGTGCTCTGTTCTGGGTGACTGGATGTGATGGGGCTACAAGTTTGACTGGCAGAAATCAGCAGTGCTTGAGTTTGTCACGTGGGCTACAGTTCATGAAGAAACAGCTTTGAACTTGTGAGACTCTTTTTATGCTGAGTGATTGTCAGATATTGGCAACTTTTGTATATGATAGAAAGAGTCTGGATTTATAAAGGTCTGAAGAAATCAGCTGCACTCAGACGTTCGCTTATCTTCAGTAAATCACTTGGCTGTTAACACTTTGGCTTTGAAAGGTTTTCCTAATGCTGTTCAGAGCATCTCAGTGCCGATTGGGTCACTTAAGTGACCTGTTGTAGCGTACATGAGGGAAATGTGTGTTAGGAAAAAGGGGGAAACATGACTGGTTGCATTTCAGGGATCGCTTTGGAGGGTGAGGAAGCTGATGGCGGCAGGAGGAGTGTGATGCTGTGAGTGGCCTCTGCGGCTGGCAGAGGGCTGGTTTGAGGACAGATCGCTGATAAAGGCCTGCACTTCAGTGAGCCCTTATCGCAGCGAGGTGGGTGGGTTTTAGCCATCCCACAAGGGCTCTGCTCCCGTGGGCTTCGTCTAATCTGGCGACTGCTTTGAACTCATCACCTCGCAGGCAGCCATTTGCTCTTAACCTCCTCACGGCGCGGCTGAAGAAGCCCCTTCCCTTTTGTTTGAAGGGGTAATAGCAGGAGGCTGTAAAACTTCTGACCTAGTAAAATGTCTCAGATTGTGAAATCTGATTCTTGAACCGAATCTGTGTTGTTGTGGGAAGAGTAGGCAAGGCTGGTGCGGATATGCCGAAGGGCTGGGGATTATTTCCTATGCAGGTTGCGGAGAGGAAGGCCCAGGGGCTGCGGCGGAGCCGCTCGCGCTGCGTCCCGGCAGCGGTTCGTGCCTCTGCTGCTCTGCTGTAACGCAGAGACCCAGGCCACGGAGCAAACAAACCTGGGCCGGGGCCGACTGGCAAGGCCTGCCTTGCCTTATAGCCCTGAACCCTCCTGGTCTCGGAGCAGGATGGCCACGTGCAGACTTCCCGTTGGGAATAGTCCTTGGCCGGCCCCCTGGCTGGCCCTGCGCCTGGGGATTGTTCGGGAGAGCACTGGTGGGCCCGGACATTGGAGACACCCGTTTCCCAGGATCTATCTCCTTCATCGCCGCCTCAAGCATCGCACGTGTGAATACTCCTGCTGGGACCAGGTGGCTCCTTCTTTGCACCAGTGGAAATATTTTGTGTGTGGGAAGAACAGGTTCTGAGCGCTTGTCAGCAAGCAAATAGCGACGTTCATGCTATTTGGCAAGAAGGTGAATTTTTTATGTGCTTCTTAAAGGTAGATAAAGGTGAAGGATGAGGTTTACCAAGTGGGGTGTTTATGCTAAAGACCAAAGTACCACTGCAGATTTTAACTAGGTTGTTGTGTGAGAGAGGACACCTGGACTCAGTGCATGTAGCACTGCAGGACCTTTTTTTTCCTGGGCTCTTTGAGACAGCCCTGCAGCTTTTCCACCACTGAATTTCTAGTTTTCTGCTGCATCCAGTGCACCCAAATTCTGGGCTTACCATTGCCTTGCAGTGGATTGCAAAGCCTCTGCACAATTTGGTGCATTTCTCTCTCTGTTTTTAAGTAGTATTTGCCAGAGTTACTGTACTTATGAGTTAGGGAGCAAGAGGAAAGCTATTTAGAGACAATTATAACCTATGCACAAAAGATGCAGTCACAGCTTTTTAACTAAGTATAACCAGGATGGAGGGAAAACTGGTAGATTATGGATGAATGGAAAAAAAGTCAAAATGAGGAAAGAGGTACCTGTGGAAATTAGAACAGATGAATGCAGATATGTCAAAACATTTGATAGTATTTCACCACTCATCAAACATGATCTAAATTTGGGGAAAAAAAAATCAGCTGTGAGCACTTCCTATTTATTTTAAAGAAGTTACACATAGTTTTTTTATTACTTTCGTTTTTTGTTGATTGGGTCTTTTTTTGTTTTACTAAATGGGGTAAAGCTATCTTACCCTTTACTTGTCAGGCAAGGCATTTCCTGAAGAAATGCATTATTTTCTTCTCTTTTCAAGTATTAATTGCTCCTCTAAATATTTAATGTGCTTTAGCTGCATTTTGCTTCTGACCTGGTGAACAGATCAAGCTGATGAAACTTTGCCTTATGGATGGATTTGTTGTGGGAGGGTCTTAGAAATTTTCTACGGTTCTACTGAGTAGCAAGGGAAAAAAAGAGGAAGAATATGTAGGGTGATATCCTCTTTTGCATTATGTCTGGCACTTTTGGGGCATTTTGCTGTCCCTACAGGGCTTGATCCTGTAAGGAGCTGAACTCAGGAGGAGCTGGAGAAGCTCAACCTATTTTAGCAGGTGCCTCTCACCTTGCTGAATTAGCATTTTGTGTGAACAGAGGCAAAGCCTTCCGAGCAGTGAAGCACATCTGGGAATTTCACTCTGACCTCTGCTTCCTTCCCCCTTTAAAAGCAGCTTAGCATGTGTCTTGCTGTGAAACAAGGCTGAAAGAACGGCCGGACATTTGGCTGTGCGCTGTGTCTGTGTGTGTCATAGGAGAAGCTTTGCACAACAAGGGCCAATGCATCTATCTTAAGCAGTTGCACAAGAAAACCCGCAATATTTGAAAGTATGAATCAAAATTTTGTAGCACGTAACCAGAGGAACTGAAATTTGCAGTGGGCCAGCAAGAATTAAAGTGCAGCGGCAGCACTTGCAGTGTCCAGGTGGTGTCTGGGGCTGCGTGACATCAGTTCTCCTTTCATGTGGTTCTGTGTGAGCTGCTGGGGCAGCGCGGCATCGCCAGGCAGCTTAACCAAGGGCAAGGGGAAAAAGTCTCGGACTATTTTACTTAGAGAAGAAGATTTTGCTTTGAAGTGCATTGAGAATAAAGATGCCAGCCTATGTTTGTGCAGCAGTTTTCCATTTGTATTCTCTCAAAGTAGAAAAACAGCATTTAGCAGATGGAGAAAGTGAAGCATGGGAAGGCCAAATGTCCGACGGTTGCAGTGGAACTAACTAGCACAACTAGGAGCTGAACCTAAATATCCTGTCTCTGTTTCCTTAGTATTTTTTTGAGGGAGAAATAACAAACAAACTCCACGAGGTATCATACATGGCAGCGCTTTTTTTATGCAAAAAGTACCAGAATTTTAATTCAGTCTTTTGGCAGCCAGCTGCCTGCTCCCTGGCAGGTAGCACACAAGGAGTTGGTCTTGGCTCGGGTTCAAGGGACTCGTAAGCAGGAGCAGCATTTGCAATCTCTGTACACGGACATGGAAGCCACTGGGCATGGGAGGCAACAGGAGGTGTCCAGTTCTGTTGCCCTCCCAAGGGAACACGGGGTGCAGAGCAGAGGCCTCGGCTCTTCCAGAATTCCCAGTTAGCAGCTTCCCATTACTTTCAATGAGTAACAAAAATGGAAATAAAAGAAGCTGAGTGATGTCTCAGAATTACACAGTGGCAGTTGTCTCAACAGTTGTGCTTATGCTAGAATCTCCACAAGTGCAAGTGCAAACACTCAGACATCTGGTTGTTTCACGCTCGCCTACTCTGCCTGTGTGTCTGTTCGCTGCTGAAACCAACTCTCAACACCATGGAGAAGTAAGTGCAACCCGGAGCTCTGCAGTCAAGCACAAAGGGAGCAGAAAAACAGGAATGAAGGGAAAATGTCAGTGGTTTGAACGGGTGCTCGTGCTGCCTCTGTCTTTGCAAAGGCCAGCCTGTTCCGGTGCAGTAAAAGCTGGCTGAGGCTGAACTGATCCAATGGAAGACTTGGAAAAAAGCTTAGTTACAAATGCCAGTGTGCAGAGTTTTACTTACTTGGCTCCCTGCACTTCTCAGTTTTGGTGGCTGAGGAGAGTGAAATGCAGAGATGCCGCAGAAAGGAAGTTCCTGCTCATGAAACTCGGCTTCGAGATTTGGACCAAGACTTCGACGAGAATATGAAGAAGCAGCTGAATCTGCTGCACAAAGCCCTCAGGACAAGGGGTTAGGATGTATTTCAGGTACACTTTGGCCTTCTCTTTCCAATTCTGATTTTGCACAACTTCAGCTGCCTCCTTTCCGTTCATTTTAAAGACGCATCTTCAGCCCAGGTTCTTGCCGAGTGTTGTGCCCGTCCTCTCCACATCCACGGCAAAGGCTCTGGATTGTGCGCGCTGGCTTTGGAGGTCGGCGCTCTGTGGAGAGGATGGGAGAGCCCCTCGCAGGCTCCCGCGCTGCTCGACAGGACGCTGTGCAGCGCCAGGGCCGGCATCGCGCCGCCGCTTCATCACAAGGCTGCTTATTGAGAGATTTATTACCTGCCTGTTTTAATCTGAATTCAAGTCGAATCTGGCTCAATCCATCACCTCTGTCTTCACCCGTCTCTTTATAGATCTTTTCAATGCTTTTAAGACATCTTAAAGAGAAAAAGTGTCTCCAGCACACGCTTCCGAGGCCCTGGGGACCACAGTTGTGATTCTGGGATGCTTCTCCAAAAAGCTAATTGGAAGAAGACAGTGTCATGCTCTGTGCTGCGTATATCTCCCTATCAGCCCTTATCTGCGAAGAGGCATTTTGTTTGTTTGAGCTTTGTGAGGCCAAACTTTTATAGCCCTCTGCCCTTGTCGCCCTTGCTGGCAGGGAGGTTCTTTGTTGGAGGGGGGGAGGAAGAGACAAGCTCTATATCAGTTTCAGATTAATTTCAAATGTGTTGCAAGCTCTTGCTCCACATCTTTCTTTAATCAGTACTGAAATGAGATCTCTATGAGGTGTGTAGCTTTCTGCAAACCGGCCTTTCATAACCCGGTGAAGATAGTCTCAGTCCTTCTGAACATAATTCTTTTCAGGAACGAGATGGAGAGTAACCATGAAATACCATCTTCTCATTTGTTTTATTTCTTACTATAGATAAATATGTGAAAGTGGAGTTGGGGGGGGAGGTGGCTTTTTTAATGAAGCAAAATTGCATAGAAGTATTTAAACTTGGTATTTTTTCAACCAGAAGTTTCTGTTGGTCCAGAACCAGGGGCAAGTAACCATAGCTATCCCACAGCCCTGAATCAAGGGTCCTTTTCTGTTATCAACTAGTTATTTACAACAAACTCTTCAGAGGTATAGATCAGATTTTTTTTTCCTTAGCTGATTTTGTTATTTTTAAAGCAACTTGCATAAAACCGTGCTGCTTTTTTCCTGAATTCATCTGCACCTGCAGTTTATTTGCCACCTCGGACTGGAGCTGCCTCTGCAGCAGTTGGAGTATAACAGAGCCCGTCACAAAGTGACTCCCATTTGGGTTTTAGCCTCCAAGACAATGCACAGGAGAAGGGCATGAACTGGGAAACGAAATCCGTGTGTTGTGTGCGAGTCCCTGCTCCGCTGGGTGACGGGGCTCCGTGGACGAGGCTGCTGCCCAGGGGTGCCAGAAGGGCCAGCGAGGCTGCCCTCTTGGCTCTGCCTTCCTACCTGAATATCATAGTTATAGCAGCAGCAAATTGCTGCTAATTTGGAGCAGTTTCCAATTAACACATTCTCAAATGCTCTCAGTGTTTATGCGCTTAGCTCCTCAAACAGTGGCCAGAATCATCCCTCTCACCTCGTGTGTTCTTTCCCTGCACGTTAATGTGCTCTGCCCTCTAGGCTGTGGTAGAGTGATGGTGGTGGTGCTTCTTGGCAGGGAATTCTTGGCTGTTATTGATTCAAGCGGATTCTTGACGGGTTTACATAGCAGTCATAACTCCAAATTCGTAGTGTGCTGATATGTGGCACCAGCTCGTAAAGCATGCATGAGCTGCAAATGTTGGCGCAGCCTGCACTGAGTTATGGAAGGTATTCGTGCATTAAGTGTGTGGTGTTAAATATTAGATGATGATGCTTCTTCCCTGCTGCTTGCCTGTGCTTTCTAGGTCTCCAATTCTCCAGTTGCAGTGGCCATTTCTTCTACAAAACAAAAAGAGTGAAAGACTTACTATTTTCTTTCATATCATATAATGGAAATATGTAATAAGAAAGAGATTCTGTTAAGTGCTGGGAACAGGTAGAAACTTCAATCTTTGCTAGTAACAAGTGCTAAGATGGAAAAATGAATTCATAGACTGGTGGGGGACAAGGAGGCAGCAGCTCTTCAGAGGCAGAGAACTCAGCACAGCTGTGTGATCCATCCAAGGGCCGGGAATGTGGGAGCCGAGGGGGAATCTCTCCCGTTTCTGAGGGACGGCTCGATCACTCTGTTGGACAACAGGATGAGGCTCAGAGCAAAGCGGAGAGTAAGCACAGCGAGGCCTGGGCCTGTCCCTCGAAAATAGGAGGAAAGGATTTTTGAAAAAAGGAAGAAAAAGACTAAAGTGATCTAATCAGAGGATTTGGGAAGACCTACTTTTTTATTTAAAAAAAAAAAAAAAAAGTGGATAACTGAGCAGCTGTTAGCACAAGAAGAAACTTGTGCTCTTTTTCTAACATACAACTGCATGCCCTTCCCTGTGTGCAAATGCAAATCCCTGTTTCCCTGTCTGAATTCACCACCCAGAACATACTGTTTTGGACGCCTGGCTGATCAGTGTTTGCAGCCTCCCTTTTGCTCTTCAGCAGGCCCTCATGGCAGTCGGCATCTCAAAAAACTTTCTTCTTCTGTTTCCTTCTTGCCTGGAAAAACCTGAGTTAAACTATCTTTGCATCCAAAAGATCAGGGGTAGAATTTTTAGTAACCTGTCCAAATGCTGGCAGCCTGCATCACGAGGGCACAATTATTTTGTGTACAACTTTTTTTTTCTCTTTCTTCTCCTGATTTCAGTGGTGTGGAAGGATGTGTTGGTGTTTTCTTAATGAGCCTCAGGGAAGCCTTTCTCCATGTAGTATCACTAGCACATTGGAGTCTTGATCCTTCCGCCCTCTGCCTAGGAACCTCACCTAGCCTTTCTATTCCCAGGCATTTTCATTCTCTCCTAGGTATTTCACATTCCTTCCTGACTCTGATGTTCCAGACTCTCGGTTCCCCTGGTTGCTTCCAGCTCGGCCCTTTGCAAGCAGAGGTGGCCTGTGACACCCGTGATTTGCCCGCGGTGTCCAGTTACGTGGGTGCTTTTGTTGGGTAACTGGATCACATAAGATCATATTTTGTATTTCCTGCCTCCTAGAGCTTTGAGAGGCTTTCGTTTCTGACTAAACGTCTGTTCACTTAAAGCAAAATTACTGTTCTGTGCTGCAGCTTGTGCCAGAATTAAGTTAATTGGGGACCACGCTTTGACATCCTTAGGCAGAATGCAGAAGCCTTTGTGAGTAGTCCCCTTTGAAACATGGGAAGAGCCCTGAGGAGAAGCTGAAAGAGGTTTTGAGTCAAGTGCTGATAGCAAATTCTCTGTGGAAGCGGGACTCTGTTTTGTAGATGAGCAGGATCGCTGAGCTTCGGTGTTTCCTCCTCTGACGGGGACAACGTCAGAGGAGAAACTTTCCTGGGCTTCTGGCCGGTTGCTTGGGTGAAGCAGTGTGTTCGTGTGCCCGGCTTCTCAAGGGTGCAAATCACTGGCTCTTTCCAGTTGTATGTTGAAATTCCCTCCTCAGCTCCTGCTAGGAGAGCTGGGTGCTGCCTGCATTTTCTCTGTGCACTGGGCTTGGGCTTGCTCCACGTGGAGTCTTGCTGAGCACAGGAGAGGGTTTTGCCCCTTGTGTGTAAGTTGCAATTCGGCTCCAGAACCTGGGTGGTTTCACTTTTTTAAAATGTTCTTGGCATCCATCTACCTGGTTTCCAGTCATCTTTCTCCTGGCTGTGCTGTGCCAGGATTTGTTGTGCTGTGAGGTGGCTTCCTTGCACCACTTCCGCAGTGGTACAGCTGCCTTTTTCGCTCTTGGAGACGGCGTTTTCCCCTTAGCACTATTGCCTCTCAGCCTGATATTCCCACACTTTATAAATACACTTGCAGTGGTGCCATAAGCTGTCCCTTCTTATTTATGGATAGAGTTGCAAATTTGATCCAGATGGTGCTGTTTTTAAAGTCTGCTTCTGAAATCTGTTTGCAAGATACGATCTGCCTGAGCATATGCCCAATAGGCTGTTTTCAGGAGATCTCCTTTCAGGACTGCAGGTTATTTTTGCTATATCAAAATTGCCTTTCCTCAAATGCCTCGAGTCACTGGGCTTGGGTCCTGTTTTGTTTGCCAGAGGAGCACAGGCTGAGAGTGCCCAAAAGCTACTTAGACTTGATTGTTGTTCTGACATGGCCATTTCCGAGAGACTTAATGGTCTTTGGTCTTTTTATGAGAATAAAATACTATTTTGTGGTATGTAGTAAAGTGGCAATTATACCTGTAATAGTAATTCCTAGCTTTGTCCCTAGAGACCTTTGACTGCAGCTCAGGCTGTGACATGGGATGTGGTTTCTCTGAACGCAGAGCAGTCGATGTGACCACGTTCATTGCTACATGTGCTGACTGTGTCCACTCCCTGTTCACGCACTGTCCTTTCTCGGTTTCTTTTGTGGCCTTAATTTCACGTTATTGCTGTCTCACTTCCTTTTTTCCCCTCCTTCACTTTTCTTTACTTGTTTCCCTCTTATCCAAACCAAAAGAATAGCATCGCTGGAGTTGTGTCATAGTGTGCAGGCTCCCAAAAACCAGCCTTTGTACACGGCCTTGAGGTCTCCGACAGCTTGAGTTTTGCAAGGTTTGATCTTCAGAGAATGGAGTAAAGGAATCCCAGGTGCTCAGCAGAGGTGTGTAGTGAAGTCTGCTGGATCCTGCCCATCAGTGAGGATGAGAGCGAGCGTGTGCGGTGCCAAACCGGCCGTTGAGCTGCAGCTCTGCTGCAGCTCGCGTGCTTTGCTTCTCCTCTGCTAAAAGCATCCGATTGCGCTGAATCTCTGCTTTCATTTCTTAAACTCCACTTCTAGATCTCACAGTTGATGGCAAGTGTTGGATGATGTGCACTCAAAAAAGCTTAGAAACCGCAAGGCAAAGAAATAAAATGCAGGACAGTGACCCAAAGGGTCTTCTT
Source organism: Rhynchotus rufescens (assembly GCA_032273925.1). NCBI lineage: Eukaryota > Metazoa > Chordata > Aves > Tinamiformes > Tinamidae > Rhynchotus > Rhynchotus rufescens. Next base: position 22,851 of record JAVCKT010018568.1, on the reverse strand, counting down.
TCAGGCCACTTCCAGCGACCTGGACACGTGCTTTGATGTGTAGAGCTGGAACTGTCAAAGCAATTTGGCTTCCCTATTTCAACAGATACAAACTCTTAACGGTGTGTTAAGTGCCCTGTAAAAGAAGGGCTGGACTCTCCTCTAGCAGAAGAGAAGTTTTGTTGCTTTGCCTTAGTGTTGCAGCTCCTGGGTTGCTTGTGAGCACGAGTGGCCTCTGAAAGCTGTGGCACCAGAAACTCTTTGATATTGGGCAACACTACCTGATTTTTGTCAAAATTGTTACGTGGGAGTGGAAGTGGTGTCACTTCTGCCTCATCCATCCTACCAAGGGCCAACATCTAAGCCTGGGGATTGACTTGTGCTCCGAGTGTTTCTCACCGTAGCAGAGGGCTGAAGCAGGTGATTCAGAATAGGAAGTTTTTACTTTAATCTTGTGCAGTGTACTGCCCTGTGCCCATTGGGGCCATTTGGTCATTCCTGCTCTGCAGGGGAGTCCAGGGATGATGGCTGGGGCCGAGATCGTCTTGTGCCCATGTGACTGTGAAACTTGCAAGCGGGACTGCTCCCTAAATCTGCCTTTTGTGATCTTATTTGGACGGAGTTTTTGTTACGTGTTGTCATTTTTGCCCCGGACATCAAGTCATGGCATCGCGGGTGTCTGGCGGGCATGGGAGAGGGGAGATGGAGTAGAGAGGTGACTGGTAACACATGGCAAGGTTAACTAGCTCGCTCTGAGGCTCTGTGTCTCGGGTTTCCCTGGGCAGAGGCTGTTGTTTGACTGCGGCTTTTGGTTTTGGCACCAAGATTGTTCCTTTTCGGCGCAGTCGCCGCGTAGCTCGGTTCCTTCCGAGCAGGCACCTGCTGCCGGGTCCGGTTCCTTTTTCTTAGCAGTGTTAAACCAGCAAGTGAGAGCAGCAAGTTACATCACTGTGGGCAAGACAGAGATTGCAAGGGGCAGTAGGAGCACCTTGTTCGTTGTTTGTCCTTTTTTATTTTAAAAATGCTTTTTTCCCCCCTCCTCTAGTGTCTCTGGCCTGGTACACAGCACCCAAATGCACATGGCAGAGGTGTGTGAAACCTTCCTTGCTGCTGCCTCTCCGTGCTCGGCCGCTGCAGAGCTCGCAGCTGGGGTTTCCCTGCGTTCCCATAGGAAGTTGTGCACGGGCTGGGGGCGGCAACGTGGGCAGGGGTGGGAGCCTGGAGCCATCTCCCCTTCCCGCATTTGATTAACATGGAGTGACTGGGAAAGAAATGTGGGATGGGAAAGGGAACGGGACAGGGACCAAGTATGGAGTGGGAAGGGGCGAAACGGCTGAGGATGGGGAAATGAAAGAGAGAGGCAAACGCAGCAAGAACCATTTCCCCTTTTAAGAGGAAAGGGGGGCCTGCTGCTTGCAGCAGCTTCAGCTGCGCCGACTGCTTAATACCCGTGAACTCACAATTAAATGCGGAAGTGGCAGACAAAAGAGGGGCTAAAAGACGATATTGTTGAATGTGGAGCACGGGGGGATGCGGGAGAAACGCCGAGAGCGGCGCGGGCTGCGGGGCTGAGCGAGCGCTCAGCTTGGTAGCCGCCGCCGCGCTGGCCGTGGCCCTTTGTCCTGCGCCGTGGGCACCGCCACAAAGGGAGGGTCTGCGGGATGTCCCGGTGCCGAGCGGGCCCGTTCCGCAGGAGAGGGGCTGCTTTCCTGGTGAGCTGCGCTGCTTGCTCCTTGTTTGCCTTGCATGCCCCTTGTTTGATGCCTGGACTTTTCTGGATCTTTTGCCTAGATAACTTCAACCGGTTCCTGTTTAGCTTTGGAAAATGACATGCCTGGTCAGTTTTTCCTGGATTATTTTGCAGAATGGAGATGCAGGAGGAGTTGGGGCTGTCGCTTTGTTGGTTGACCGCAAGGTTTTCAAGTGCTTTTCAGTGTCTTTCAGGTTAGGGATGAAAGTCCCCTCCTCCCCTTGTGACCCTCCTAGTCTAGCTCATCTGGCTAGAGAGGCGAACCCGTGCGCTGCTCTGGATCCAGCCCATCTCTTGTTCCTGGCCAGAGCATAAACATTTGCAGTCCAAACACCAGCTAAAGTTGTCATGCATCTCCTGAGTGGTGGATTGGGAAAAGGTTTCCTTAATGGTTGGGAAGAACTTAGAGGAACACAGAGATTGCTTTGCTGGCTCTAACAGCGTCTTTTCTACAAAACCCATAGCCTGAGAGCTGCAGTTCTCACTCCATAGCATGGCCAAGTCACTGAAGGGGAGGGGACGTAACTGCATTCAGGATTGAACAGAACTGAGGGCGTTTGTTGGGATCAAAACTTGTCTATGGATCTGTGGCACAGATCTGAAATGCTCATGTATTAAAGATGCTTTTGTAAACTAGGTTTTGGGTTTTTTATTACTCTAAGGACTGAAGCAGTATTCAGATAATAGCACATGATTTACACTGAAGTGTGTCTATTATTAATAGGGACTAGGATGTGCTCCAGCTTCTGGGGAGTGAAAGTAGGTCACTCTGGCTCCACTTCAGTGGTGCCACTCAACTCCAATTTGCCTCAGCACGTGAAATCATTCTGAGGGAAACCCTTGGACACGGTGGCTATTTCGATAGTCTCTTTGGTGGGTCCTGCCGTAAGATGCTACCAGTTTCTTTTATCTTGGTTCTCTTCCAAAGGTTGTGTTCTCTCTCTCTCACTGCATATGTGTGTGGTATATGCATAAAATTTGTATATTTAGAGCTAGTTAGAAGGCTAGTAGAAGGCTATTTTATTTCTTTCACACACACATGGTTGGATCTGAGAGGCTGACCTGTGTTGATGCTGCCGTGTAAGGGACACCAAGCAGTTTTTCCTGCCATCATTTGATGGGGAAGAGATCCAGAGAAGCAGTGCAAAGCCAGGAGTTCTTGTTATCACAGCCCTGTGTGGATGAGACATTGTAAAGAAGACATTTGGCTGCCTCATACCACTTACCTGCAAATTCTCCCTCCAGTGCAAATGCAGCCGTTACAAAGGCAGCAGAGGGTTTGTGAGGCTCTCAGTTGAGCCTTAGCAGCGCTGGGGAACATAGTGCACCAGCCAGCGCTGACGGCACCAAGTTCCGTGGGTTTTTGGGTGTCTGTGGTTGTGCCCCACGTGGTTGTGTGCCCGTCACCATCGTGTGCTGCTCTCTCGTGCTCACGAGATGCTCCCGGGGATTTTTGCAGACCCAGCCCGGGAAGGTGCTTGAAAATTTGAGCGCTTGTGTCAGTGCAAGGCACTGCTTTGATCACAGACCGTGGCCAGACGGGAAGCCTGAGAATGACGTGTGGGCTCCAAGCATGGGGGGCGCAACCTGTTAAGTGGCTGCTGTACTTGTGTGATTAGCAGAGAGTCATAACTTCCATTTATTTATTTATTTACAGTTCTTTTAGTCTTAAGTAAAAGTGTGAAAGCTTAGATCTTTAAAATGGGCAGAAAAAGTCTTTAAGTTTTAGGTTTTTAACCAGAATACAGTCTGTGTTAACGTGGCAATATAGTTTATTTCTTTATTTTCTCTAATCAGATGAGGATTTTTGAGTATTTTGGTATATCCCAGATATACCAAATCTGGGCTGCTGCTCTGATCTTTGTCAAGCGTCGCTTTCTGCTTCATCGGCTCATTTTTATGTCTGTCTTAAAGATGTGCATTGAAGTTTCATCAAAGATGGAGCAATGTGTAGATCTGAAAAACATGGCTAGCCCAGGCTGAAACAGTTTTGCTGATCTGAGAGGCCGCTTAAAAGCTTTGACTTTCAAGACTCTTAGAGACTTGACTCTCTCATCTCATCTCTGTAGCGTTTCCAACTGCTCTTTCACCATCAGTGCAGAGGGGACAGGGAGAAATCTCAACATGTAGAAGAAGGAAAAGGGGACCTGGAACAGAGGGGAGTAAGAGGCGGGAGAGGAAGAGGAGGAGGAAGGCCACGCTGGGAGCACCTCCAAGTGCCTCTCCAGGGCTGCAGGGGCAGTTGGAGGTGAGATCTGTGCCCCTCGCATGCAGGCAGGTTTGTGCACCCCACCGTGCACCTGCACGCGGGATGAGGTACCGAGCCCGGCGCTGCCGGAGCAGCTCCTGCTGTCCCGGAGGGCAGGATTCAACCGTAAGCTGTTTCCTCCTGGGCAGGCAATGGAAGGCTGACACTCTCTTTGGTTTGGAGAGGCCCCATAAATGCTTTTGGAAATGATCAGGTCTGCGAAAGAGCTGGGTTGGTAATCAGCGAACGGGATGCATCTCAAATGTGCTAATAAAAGCTCTATCAATATGAGCTTGCTGCTTGTAATCAGCACCGTTGAAGGGGAATAAGCAACCCTCGACTAGCACAGCTCGAGTCACCCAACCTTTTGTGTGTGGTTAGGGACAGCGTCGCTGGGAATTTTAATCAGACTAGTTCATCTCTCCATCTTCTCCAGCGCTCAGTGCTCCTGGCTGATTTGGCCCCTGTGCAAAGATTCCTCTCTGTGGAAAGAAGTGTCTGTTTATAATCTTGATTTCTTTCCTCACTGTTTTCAGGCATATGGAAAAAATGTGGAATAAACAATGTTGAATAAATTTGCTGTGCGCTGTCGTCTTCATGATTTAATCGCAAACTCCTGGGGCCGCATTGTGCGTCGCCTGCATGAATGTTTTATCTCATGAGGCCTTTCAGGCTGCCACAGAAGTTGACTTTGCTGCTAAAACAAATCCCTGGAAAGGATTATTACCCCGTGGCAAGAAGCCATGTGACTGTTTCTTGAAATACCCAGTTCCAGTGGTTTGCTGCAGTTGTGTCCCTTTCTCCTGCAGGGTGCAAGGGAAAGGCTGGCTGTGGTTGCTGGAGAGGAGGTTGCAAGTGCTGCTGTGAGGACCAGGACAGCTCCTAGTAAAGCCAGGTTGTCGCTGCTTCACATGAGTCAATCTAAGAGGCTCTGCACAAGGTCTTTGAGTTCCCTTCTTTCAGATCCCTGTCAGGACCTGGGTGCAGTGTGGGCACTAACAGTGCCCGCTCGAGGCTCACAATGAGGATGGCAGGAGCAGAGCAGCTGCCTAACACGTGCAGAGGAGCTTTGCTCCTTGGGGCTGGGGTAAAGGCACTTCCCCTGAAGGACTCGGCGGGTGCCGGGGTCTTGGGGAGCCTTGTGTGTCCCAGTGCGTCTGCTGTGCTGGTGGGGCTCAGGGGTGAGCATCTTTGGCATCTTCAGCTCGGTAACAAGTATTTTTAGATGTATTTGTAGTTTAGCAATCCAGTTTCTCCCCATCTCTCTCCCCAAAAGACTTAATTTTGAGATATGGTTAAAAGAAATGAGGTTAATCTCCAGGGGTTAGGCTGTGTGTATTCTTGGTGCCCAACAGGTAACCTGTGATTCTTTGCTTGGACACAAACTGAGTCTGATGGAGATGGGCAGTTTATTGATGGAGAAGCAGGAAGAACCTGGAGAGAAAAAAAACCAAGGCTTTAGATTCAGGTATCATATTCGGGAATCAAAGGAAGGCCAAGGAACTAAACGTTTTTGCTCCTACCAAGACTGATTACATATTAGCAGCTGGAGTTGACATGTGTCAAAGATCTCTCTTGTTGTAGTCCTGCACTAGCAGCCATATGGTAGCCCTGTAAAGAGGTTGCATGTCGGACAAGCTCCAGCTGTCCCTACCTTCAGCTGAACTCTCACACTCCTTTCCTGCCATGTAGACAGATGCCCCTTTGCCCTCTGATTCATGGTTCACTGGGGCTTCCACAGAAGAAAATGGGATGAGTTTCCTGATGTCAGTATTAGTTTTTTTTTCTGTGGATTCTAAAGCTGTTAAGAACCCGTGTGAAGAACTGATGCGCTGGTAACAAGCAGCATTGCAGACGATTAGCCTTTTGCAAGGGGCTCCAAGTAACATAGCATAGAGTAAACATGTGCAGCACCTCAAAACTGCCTTGGCACAAACAGCAGCTTATTAGAGCAAGAGCGTGTGTGCATCTGGAGGGGAAGGGAGAAAGATGGCAAGGAAGCATCTTGGAGGAGGCTGAGGGCAGCTTTCAGAGCTGGCTTTTGGTGAGGGAGGCCGTGGAGACTGATTACCACTGCTGGGCCCTGGCATGAGAATGTGGAATGTCATCTGTCTCCTTCATCCTCCTGGATGTGGAGGACACAGATGACTCTCTGGGCCATCCTGTTAGTGAAGGAGGAGCTTCCAAAGCCCAGGCCTATGTGTGCCAGGAGACAGCCCTGGGACCTCCGTCCCCTGCGGGACGGAGTGTCTGCTAGGCAAGGCCAGCAGTGTTGGAGAGGGGAGCTTGTCTGTTTGTGGAGTGCCAAATAAAGGGCACATCTGCATCCTAACCAAGCGTCTTGGAGGTAGAATGAGTTATGTGCTGGACTTGGTGTAAAGCTCAGATGCAGTCGGTGGAGCTTGGTAAAACTGCAGCCTGGTGTGCGCTGTGTTTCCTGTGCTCCTCGTTTTCCATGACTGCCATTGTTTTATCCTGGGAGTTTGTGTGCTTCTGCCGGTGTGACCTGACCAGCCTCACATACACTAAATGCTGATAACTTTTTCTTTTCACTTGTTCTCCATGTGCCTGCAGAAAACAGGGCTGCTGCATGTTGGGCATGTGGGGCAGTTGTGGTTTCTATGTGCAGGTGGATTGAATCTTGTGCTAGCTATTTCATAGGCATAGTTTAAAGCCTGAATCCAGCTTTTTCTGTCAGTGTTTGAAACTTCTCAAAAAGCTAAAAATCTTAAGGAAACCTCTGTCTTGGAACAGATTTCTTACATATGGATGACTGGTAGCAGCAGAGAGGCCTATAGGGGATGAGGGAAACAAGGCTTTCCCTGGTTGTGGCGGGTGCAGGAGCTGGCGTCCCTGGGCTCCAGGCGGGAAGATGGCCAGCACCGCACTCGGTGACTCTGCACCAGTCCTGAGTGGTGTCTGATGCTCTTGAGTCCTGTGGCGCAGGCGGGTTTTAGTGGTCTGGGTCTCTGCTGTCTAAACCTGTGTCGCTCTGATACCCAAACAGCCCTTGAAAGCTGAAGCAGAGCAGTGGGTTCGCTGGCTGCCGTCGGCTGGAGCTCCCCTGGCACCCGCTGTCGCTCGGCTGGTGTTGCACATGATTCAGAGGCAGGCGAGTGGAGACGGCTCCGCGGGAGTTCACAGGAAGAAAAGGAGGGCTCCTCTCCAGGAGCTGGTTCTGGCTCGCAGTGAGTTCCCTCAGAGGAGACCACTGCAGAGAGGAGCTGCTCAAAATGATTTTATTTCCTTCTGTGAAGTTGCTTGTTACAGGCGCCCAACTAAAGCGAGTTCAGGAGTAAAATGGAAGAGTTTTAAAATCATCATTTATTCCTTTGCATCTTTTTATGGCTGGTTGAAGTGGCATTTGCAAGATTTGAAGCCTTGTCTGTGAAAATAATGATAAATAATAAAAATACACAGCAAAGCCCCACAGTTTGAAACTGAACTGCTGCTGCTCCCACGATTTATCTCTCTCTGCTAATTACAGAGAAGAAAGGGAAAACTAAAGGGTTGACCCACATTACAGCTAGAGATCTCCAGGGGTTCTGCTGTGGATTTTAAGGACAGCCATGAGCTGCATGAGGCATCTTCCCTAGTTTTTTTGGGGAAAAGGAAGATTATTTTGGCCTAGTTGTCCTGAAGAAGCTTGTTGCACCATCAAATTAAACGTCACTCCATAATTAGCCCTTAATTTGAAAGGAACATGGCATATGAGTCCAGTCAGTGACCTGAAGATCTGATCCAGCCCCCATTAATATGAAGAGGATGTTTTGTGTAATCACAAACTGGCTCTGACCTCTCTCTGACATTCTCAGCTGTGCACGTAGAATTTTATATATGTGTAATATATAAAATACATTTTTAACAGCCACTTGGGCTGGAGGATATTTTTATATCTGCAGCATCCTTCTACATCCATCATTGCGTAGGTGCTAAATATTTACTGTAGCAATTGCATTTGCAGGTGCAAACAGAACTAACCATTGCTCCTTTCTTATATGGTTCCTATATTTTACATTTTTATTGCTTGTAAACTCAATTCCTTGACTAAGTGAACATGACTTCACTAAGCCAAAGGAAATCAAACAAATAAGATGCTGTCCACACAAATTTGGGGGCCTTGTCCTCTTCCCTCATCCCCTTTCCTGCATTCTTGTATCTTACTAGAGTAATTCCTGGGTCAGTGATGTGCTTTCAGGGCAGAATTAAAAAAAGACATTTGAATTCTACATCACTTTGTGGCCTGCAGGCTGCGTTTGCAGATAGCTTTGATTTCACGCCCGTTGATGTTCAGCACTTGCTTTGACCGCTCTGTGTCCCCACTGGAAATAAATAATACATTGTCCTTGGAGCCGGGGAGATGGCCCAGGAGGGACCCTTCCTTCCCTGGTGCTCTTGGGCACAAGCCCTTAGTTACTGGGAAGGGGCCGTGGCCTCGCATTTCCTGCGGCAGCGAAAGCCACGGCATGCGGCTCACTCGAGTTCGGGTCACACTTGTTCCCTGCGTCGTGCCTCGGTTTCCCCTTTTGAATAACAGTAACATCTCCCTTGGAGCCTTATTCTCTAAGGTGTTTAGTTCCTTAGATGAAATGTGGAGTATGTGTAGAAAAGAGTATTTTACCGTCTGGAATATGTGTAGAAAAGAATATTTTACACTCATGGGGTCTCATCCCTTGTGGCCACAAAGGTGCTTCCTCCAGTGTTGTTCTCTGTTCCTCTGCTGTTGGATTGGGCGGGCGAAGCTGCGTGGAGATGTGAGCAGGAAGGAGTGAGGGGGACGCCAGGACATGGAGCCTGATGCCCTCTTTCACTGGGAAGAGCTGGAGTGTGGAACAAGCCGGAGCTGCGGGGAGCCCTCGGGGTCCCTGGATTTCTGCCTCAGCCTCTTGCATTCCCAGGAGGTGCTGGGTTTCTATGCAGTGTTCCAGCTTTGCCAAAGACAAATAAATTCAGAGCTTCCAAAAGCAGAAGGATGGGCAACCTGGCCATCAGGTTGGGCACCTCTGGCTCGGAGCATCTCGGTGCTGGGCTCCTCCAGGCAGTGCCTGCGGAGCTGCTGTCCCAGCGGGAAGGGGCCTCCCTGCTCCACAGCCCGCTCTGCTGGTCGCTAATGCGGGGAAGGGGGGAACCCCAAGGGTTAAGCCAGTTCTGAAGGTGCAGCTTGAGGGAGACCACCTTTGTGGTCTGTGCTGAGGCCGGGGCCCCTGCTGGGTGCGACAGTCCCCCCACGGAGCTGCGTTTGAAACGCTCCCAGCTCGGCAGCCCCGCTGTGCGAGTGTCTGCGCAGCGTCTGGCGCTCACGCAGTGCCCGTCACCTCCGCTGATAAACACGGCTGTCCCTGCGGATCCCGGTGGCTTGAGAGCAATATTGAGAGCGGAAGGAATAGCCCCGTGCTGCCTTTTGGGGCCGCCGGCGGCTGTGCAGGTTGGACACCTTTAAAGGGGGGCAGGCTCACGCAGGGCAATGGGCTTTTGTGAAAGAAGCTGAACTTCAGAGTGCAGACCAAGTGCTTTAGTGTTGTGTGTATGAAGAATCCAGGCTAGTTAAAATGACTGTGTGGAAACTTTCTACAGGGAAGTCAAGAGCAGGATTCACTGCGGTGTTTTGCCTGGAGAGTTTTAGTCTTCTCCGTGTTGGGGCGAATCCAGACGGTGATTTCCTGTGAGTGCCTGGACAGGAGCAGCGGCTGCCGTTGCCTTGCACCCCCGTTGAGCAGGGCAGGCCGCTGCCTTCCCCTGTGCAGCTCCTCAGGGATCCCCGAAGATCCCACGGGCAGATTGGGATGACGCAGAGAAGAGTGTGGCCTGATGATGCTCTGAACGTTGCGTAAGAGCGGAAACCTCTGTGACTCGTTCCCCGGAGCGGCTGTGGCTGCCGCGAGCAGCGCGGCGCCGCGCGGCCGTGGGCGCAGAGCCTGCTGCTCGATGGGGAGCCCCGTGGCCTCGCGCTGCCGTCCGCGGCACTGGGGTCCCTCACGGCCCGAGCAGCTGGCCTGGCTTCTTACAGGCATCGCTAGGGCATCGTCTTCTCCCCAAGTGTTGACCTGCTCAAAATGCTGCAATTGTGGCCAGACCTCGAACTGACCTGTACGGCAGGGTGAGGCTTGTGCAAGACTAGAGAGCCAACGCAGCATTAATAGTGATGCTGGTAGGAACTGCATGGGACTGCAAGACTTAGAACTCTTTCTCCTCAGTTAATAACTCTTCCCCCATTTCCTCATTAGAAAGGTTGTGGGTATGGCTGAAAAAATATCATCAGACATTTAAATGTTGTTTCCATCTTCTCTATTTCACTTCCTTGTGGCTCTGCTGTGACAGACGGACTGACACTTTCTGAGGCTGAGGTGCTTTCTCACAGCAGGGCAGTCGCACATTCGTTAGCTTTTAGCTTTAGCTTTTTTAAGCTAAATTTCCCTTCTTTTAGACCATCACCAGGATTGTTGATTAGTACCTACAGCTGTGGTGGTTTGTTTCCTTCAACTAGGAAAATATATGAATATCTTGCATATATTCTTTATTATCACAAGGTCCTTAAAGTACTCTGCACTCTTTCTTGTAATTGATTAGCAGCTAGAGCAGCAGGAGGGATCCGCGTGTGTCTTGGATTTCCATGTGCCTTGCCTCCGGTGAGAATTACAATGGCCTCGCTGCTGAGCCGGCGAATAACCAAACTACAAAGGAATCCCGATGCCCAAGTGGTGGAGATGCTGACGTGGAGTGTATTGACACAGTGCAGCAGAATGTCACTGACCACGCGCTGCGCTTGGGCGATGCCGAGGGGATCAGCTGGACCTTCCTGGGTTAAACCTCTGCTCTTGGCTATTGGAATGTGCCGAGAAACATGGTGCTCTTGGGTATGAAGACCATCAGTAGTATGGGAGAATCACAAAATTCTTTTGGCCATGTTGGTGGAATTCTAATCTCTCATGAGGCAGCCTGTCTTGTCACTTTGTCCTCTCTCTCCCTCTCTTTTTTTCTTTTCTTTTTCCTTTCCTCGCAAAAGGACAGGAGGGCCTCATGGAGTTGAGCTGAGCGATTCCGTACGCGCAGCCCTTGCAGATCTGTGATCGTGCACGTAATGGGATGAGAGTGAATCCTTTTTGTGGGTCCTGGGCCTCTCTGGTTTCCCCTGGAAGCCATTTCCCGGGAGCTGGGACGGCGTTTGCTAAAGCAGAGAGAATCCTCACAACAGGGAGCCGCTTGAACGGGCACTTTTGTACAGGCGCAACGTGAACAAAGTAGGATGATAAATCGACGTAAACCTGCCTGTCATCCTCCAAGGATGACCTGGTATCATATTTACCAACAGACTTTGAGGTAAATTCTTCATCAGGAACAATGGGTCGGTTATTCAAAGGTTTATTCTCTAAAACAAAATTCCATACCTACAAACAGCAGGAAAATATAAATATATTAACATATAGATGTTAAATGTAAATATATTTAAATCAGTGAATTAAGGAGCCCAGAATAAATCAGCATCAGCCCAGGTTTTGTACTGTAAGCCAGAGGATGTTGAACAGAAGAGAGAAGGGAAGAATGTGGAATATTTTGCTCGGTTTGTCAGGCACTAGAGTTGTTCTTAGAACTGAAGTAGTGAAGGGTGAAGCTCTGTGGCTCTGTGCCGCGTAGCTTGGCTGTCACTGCAGTCCTGGCCGTTCGTGACTGCGGATCACTTCAGGGCAGCTCCAGTAGCACTTTGCTGGGATGGGAAAGAAAAGGAAGGGGAATTGGGGTTCCCCGGACAATGAGAGTACCGTCTCTTTTGGCACTTTGAGTGGATTGTTATTGGACATCTCGTCTCTTCTAAGTTCTGTTCAGTTGTTTGGATGGCCTGTCCCAATGTGCTCCTTCCGGAGAGAGAAACCTGCCTTTGCTGCCGGGGCAATAGGAGGGGTGCAGGGGGTGGCAGTTTCTCAGCCGCCGAGGTAGGCTCCCCGGCCCTGCTCTCTGCTGTTGGGTGATGATAGGTCAGGCAACACAGCTCCGCAGAGGTGGAATCATATGAGATGTGTCATTTTAGAGTGGAAAAATACCCACAGAATCTCCCAGTGCCTGCTTCTGCGAGCAGTTTGGCATCCAGCAGGTATCACGGGTGTCACTGCGGCTGCCCAGCCGCTGGCAAGCGACGGAGGTGCCCGAGCTGGTTGGCCCCAGTGAAAGTGTGACTGCTGTGCGAGCTGCCGGCCGTGCCCTGCTGTCCTGTGCTGTTGGTTGTTTCTGTTAGTACAACTTCACAAGGATTAAAAGTCAGCTTTACAGGTCGTCATTAATACAGGTTTTCAGTATTTTTTTGAATTATGAAACTGAAGTTTGCATCTTGAAAATAGGCCTGGTAGTTTCACTTTCACGTCCTAGGTGCTTAGTTAACACAAAAGTAACCCAAACAATGGGGTTTTGTTGCTTTTCAGTGAAAAAAATACATCATAGAAAAGTTGGAGCTAGTTTCTTTTTTTAATTAATGTTCTTGGTGAAACATGCCTGCTTTGGGACGTGACAGTGTCCCTTTAATTGTGAGCTCATTGTGTGGCACTTGTCGAGGGAGCCTGCACGTGCTTCCTCACAGCTCGTGCACAGAGTGCTGCATCCCATGCACCTTGCAGGCTCCCTGCCACATCCCACTACATCCCGTTGCATTCCGCGTGCCTTGCAGACTTCCCACTCCTTCCTGTTGCATCCCATGCGCGTTGCAGGCTTCCCGCCGCATCCCGCGCTCCCCCATCAGCTGCCTCTTCCCCAGGGACGCTGTGGCCATTGTCAAGGGCAGCTGCGCTTGCTTCTCACAAGAACCTCAGTCATTAGTAGCATCAAACAAAGCCAAGCTCTTAATAGACCCCCAGATTACAATTATAAATCAATACAAATTTGCTTCTAAGTGCAGTAGCGGGATCAGCCTCGGGATGCCTTCCCCGGGGCTGCTGCTTGCATGTCCTTTGTCTTTCCCACCAGATTGTCCTCTCTGCGAGGTGGAAGGCTGAGGAATGCCTTGTGCCTTCGCTGCCCAGGAGTGAGCTCGTCCTCTTTTCTTTTCCCGACGAATGGATGGATATGGGAATGCAGCGTGTGTGGGAACGTGCACCCCTCTCAGCAGACGAGCTGGCGCGTTGCAATAAGGCAAACTGAGTATCTTGCACGCAGAGCTGATTGAATTTCAGATTTTCCTCCATATGTCAGATCCCAATATTTCAGAAGGCCCTTTCACCCCACCACAGGACTAGCTGGCTGGCTCCAATTAGGAGGAATGGGGCTTCTAAAGTGAAGGATGAATCACCGCTTCTAATCGTTGTCGCAATGAGTTATGCGAGCCGGAGCAGTCGGGGAGCTGCATCTCCTAAGGTCACATTCCCTTTTGCAACATGATTCCATATCTGTTTGGGCCATAGCTGCTTTTTAATCACAGTATTTATGCCTTGCAAACTCAGGGTTATTGCTGCAGATAATTGATGCCCAGAGCTAATACATTCATATGCTTATGCAGTAACTAGGACAACAGAAAGGGAGAAGCCAGCAATGCAACATAAGCCTTGGTCGGAGTCCAGGACAGGGCACTGTTGTGCTGGGGGAAAGGCTGACGTGACTCGTTCCTGCCCCTCATTTGGGGTCGCAGGGGCTCTGCTTCTTGTCCACAGTGGAGATGGGGGCTGTAACACCTTCAATCCTCTCCTTTTGGTATCATACTCTTGACAGGGTAATGGGATTTCTTATAGATAAGTGCATGTAAATTCCCGGAGGGAAGGAGTCCCCTCTCATCGGGACTGGATACAACTTTCTAGGCAAGTTTCCAAGCCTGGAGTGTTACTGAATGCTCGGGAGGACCTCAGCACTGCCACTTCTCTGGGAGATGTAAATGAGAGGAAGGGGGAGAGGCAGCTGGTTTCCTTAGGAACACGAGGACCTTGATCGCTGCAGTTTTTCAGTCTTTATATTAGCTGCCTGGAAAGTTTTATATTGATTTCAGGGTTCTTTCCCATTCATGGTGCTGAAGTAATTAAGAGACTTGTGGGCATCTCACTGGCATCCTGTTGTCTGATAATGTATGTGATGTTTAAAATCCTGGGATTGTTTTGTATGTCCAGGTTGGTTATCAGAACAAATTGGAACCATACTTCTTGCAGACAGAATCGATCTTGTTCTAGGGCACCTGTGCTGCTCAGTCGCTTGTCTTATAACAGAGCTCCAATAGCAGCTCTATTTCTGCTTTTAAGTACTCTGCGCACAGGTAGTTTTGCTTGCATGTAATAGCCAGGTTTCCCGTGGCTTTTAGGTGGATATGGAAGTTGCAAGGGCCTCTTCTCTTGGTAAGAGCTCAGAACCGCAGGCAGAGCCGCAAGCCGGGAGCGGCGCGGGCGGCCGCGGGCGGGTGTCCCGCTGCCAGCGGCGCCGGCAATGGGAGATGTGGCCCCCATCTCCTGTAGCTACCGCGATGTAAAATTGATGCTTCTGGGTCAGCGACAGCTTTTGTTGCTACGTGACACTTGGGTAACGGAGCCGCTCTCGTTTTTGTGTCAGGACAAAAACGCTCCCGCGTCCTCGGCCTTGGAGAGTGAGTCCCAATGGCCCCGAGGAGGCTGGACCCGGCACTGCAGCCTGGGGCCATCGTCGCTCCCTTAGCTGGGAGAGCTTGGGAGCTGCAAGGTGCTGCCGAGACCTGGTTTGGCCCAGAGGGGTATCCTGCCTCCAGAGGATGCCCCCAGCCCAGGGGATGGTTCCCAGGCAGTGAGAGCTGCGCCATGGCAGGACCCCGTGCCTGCCTCGCCGTGTGGCATCGGTGTCACGTTTGATACCTGAGCAGCAAAACTGCATGTCCAATGTGCACTGCTTTCCCAGTTTTTCCTGCCCAAATGGGACCGGAAAGGCCTTCCAGGGACTTGGACTGGATATGCAGGGCTGGGTTATCCCATCTTTTTTTTTTCATTTCATATAGCCCTGCATGAAAAATACCCATTTCTTCTCTGATTTTGTTTTTCCTCCTAACCATACAATCTGTGACTGCTCTTCCTCCTCCTTACATGCAGAAACTGTCATTTTAGTCCTCCTTTGCACAAACAGATGTGCTTATGTAAACCCAAATGTGATTTTAAAACACATCATGACTCTTACGCAAACCTTTTTGTAGCGCAGCCTGTCTGCAGTTCAACTTGGGTCAACTTGAAACAGGTTAAAATTAATCCGAAATAAGAGACTTTTGTTGCAATCAAAGGATCCAGCCGTAGGTTTGCACCTGTTTAATTGCTTTAAATCAATGAGATCAAAATATTGTCCTTTCCCCATCCTTGGAAAAACATGTATTTCTTCATTTTCCAGTAACTCCTACATTATATTGACCACTTCATATCAGTTATTGTACCTGTCTCATTTTTGGCCTCTGTGGTAGCCGCTGTCTTCCTGCCAGTTGTCCAAAAAGTGCCCTGAACTGACCAGTGCATCAGTATCCCCACTCTTCCAGGGTGCTAGACGTAGCTCCAGGAGCATTCTCAGCCACTGAACCAGTGAAGCACTAATTCAAAGCTTGTTGAAAGAGTTTAGCCAATTAAACCTGTACAGACTATACAGACAGTCCACACTGTACAAATAACTCTTAACATTCCCTGGATGAGCTTACAAAGATCAAGATTTTGATAAACACTAAAGTCTTCAGTGGCTTTTAGCCCAAGCCTCTGAACGCCGTTCAGCTGCAGCAGTTGCACGACCTCTGCTTTGGCTTGTTGCTGTGTTTCTTTACTTACGTTTGCAATAGCAAAGCTGAGAGATAGGTGAACTTGAGCAGAAAGGAAAAATACAACTGAATGTTATGCAATCAAAACTCCTGCTGACCACAGGCTCTGGCTCAGAGGTTAGGGCTGTGGCTTTTTTGCCATCAGTCCTCATCTTTCACAGCTTTTGCTTTCTGAGAAAGCTGTTCTGTACCTGCTTGCTGAAGATGCAGTTCTTAGGAAGACTGGCTTCACTCTCACACTCGTTCTTCCCTGGCAAGGTGTAAATTCTCCTTTTGCATTGCACTCTCTGCACTGCACTGTTACTCTCAAAGACGCTAGAGAAACTCTCTGATAGAGGAATGTAGGTTGAAATAGCCTGTATAGTCGGCAATACTTTTTGTCCTTGATTCTGTTTGTATTTTAAATGGTAACCTCACTTCAGAAGGCTTATCCATCAGATCATCCAGCAGGAGAGGCATTTAGCAGAGCAGGAGTTTCACTAAGTGACCTGAGCTACTTCTGTTTGATTATACAAATACTAAGGAAAATGCTGAAGGTTGTGTTCCCTCGCTCTCGATTGGAAGGAAAATCACTCTGACGTTCGGCACTGTTTCAGATTTGCTGCCTTTTTGTTGTTTGCAAATAGTTAAGCGTTTTACTATGAGTAGTTTAAAGGAAAAGGTTTGAAACATGAAGTTGTGAGGGTGATGGGTGACCAGGATTTGTATGGATGTCTCCAGCTGACTTCATTATAGGTGTCAAATCGGGATTCTGCCAACTGATTGAGGAGCAAAGGACCCATCTCTCTTGGAAAAATGACTCTTCCTCAGGTGACCGCCTGAGTGCAGGGACTTGGACATAGAAAATGCAGAAGGGCTGACACCGCTGTGCCGAGCTAGCTAGGGAATAAAATGCTTAGCAGGCCAAAAGGTCTGAGACCTTAAGGAAAATAATTGATAGGATCCCTAATTTTCTGTACAGGAAAATCAGAGGAGTGTGATGGCATCCTCTGCCTCTGTCACAACTTCAGTAAAATGCCGTGAGTAACTTTGCTGAAAGACTCCAAACACGTGTGCCTTTTCATTTATCTTTTTTTCTTGTATTGTCATGGAATTTAAACAATTCCCAAGTGGCAGGACAAAGTTCATAGTCATTCCAGTAGCTGGTGTTACGGCTGAGTAATAATACCTAATTTTATCTCCCCTGTTCTCCACCTCGATTGCAGATAAGATACTTCCTTCTTCATTACAGTGGAACAAGATGTGAATAGAGTTCAACACTACATTATCCTACGGCTGGGAAACTTCACGGAGAAAAGAGCACAGTTGGCTCATGCTTCGAGCTGTCAGCATGTTGGTGGTGTCAATGAGAGGCCAAAGGAAAAGTGGAAACAGGGATTCTTAAGAGCATCTGCTTTACATGGAGAGAGGGGAGCTATAAATCTCTTGGAGAAGCTCCTCATTTCTGGTGTACATTACGTAGAGGGTTTGGGTTTTTTTCAGAAAAAAAATGCCATTTCTCTGCTGTGCAGCCAGTTCAGAAGCAATGTGTTAGCCCTGGGAGATGGTTCACAAAAGCCAATTGTACATGGACATCTTACAAAAGCTTTAAAAAACACCAGATGACGGAATGCAGGGCATGGGAAGAATAACTTGCAAGATCCTCAGCTGGCCACAGAATTGTGTATGGGGCATGTTTAGGTACACAGGGATTGAAGACAGGCCAGTGACTGAAGTTCTGCCTGGTGAGTCTGAGCATTTAAAACATCCTGCCTAACAAATGCTTCTTTGGCATTACCTGGCATAAACATTCCCATCGTTCGTGATGAGCCTTGGGACATCAGAGCATGCTTCTCAACCATTTATTCTGTCAGTTATATGATGAAGTCCAGCCTACATTACTGAATGTGAATGAGTCTTTTAAATCTGTTAATATGAAGTGTTTTTAAGGAAAGTGTGGTTCCCCCGCTACTCCTTTTCTGCTGAATTTGAAGGGTGGCAGTGGGTGGTGTGATGACTCAAAAGGAAGTGGCAGATAGGAGAGGCTTTTTTATAAACTACTCTTTGGTTTTTGAATGTCAGGTGGGAGTCAGCAAAAATGTTCCTCTGAAGGAAAGGAGTGTTTCCCCTGCACCTCCGAAGCAGGTAGTTTCTATGGCCTTGTAGTTCAGCTGCTGTTTTGTTCTGGTTTCCGTCTTTAAGAGCTTTGCTTGGGAGCGTGGGGCTGCTAAAACAGAAAAATAATATTGCAGGTAGCACCCTCTACATCCAACCTGGGTGTGCAGAATGGCAAGAAGGAAGGACTAGGGATGATGTGCTCAGGTTTACTGGCTTTGCCAGTGTCTTTAGAGGATGTTGCTGTGATTTATACCTTGGTGGCACATCATAAGATGTGTGCTGCTCAATTTGACCTGGAATAGTTTTGAGGAGCTCAACTTCCTTACTGTGCAAGCAGCTCTCTCAAAGGTGTCTGCATCAGAAGGGCTCTTCAAGCTACCTCATGAAAAGCAGGCAGTGAATCTCATGAGTAGAAGCTTTAAGCATGGGATTTAAATTCAGACAGTGCTTGTTTACAGTTGTGTGCTGGAGCCTCACAAAACAGATTGTGGCAAGAAAACAATAAAAATTAACCCTTGACACAAGAGAACAATGACTTTCTAATCAAGGCAAAACCATTTTCCCCCCTGAACAATCCTGTGTATTTTGGTGGAGTGGGTAATTCCCTTTTGGGGGCTAGTCATGTTGATTTAAGAAGCTTAAGTCTCCAGAAACAATACACGAGAAAGACAAAGAGTAAAAATAAACAGGACTTTGGGAGAGAAGCAAGTGAGAAAAAAGTCTCTTGACATTTCCTTTGAAATTCTTTACCCAAACAAAAGTCTTGGACAATTGAAGAGAGGGAAAGTGTACAGGGGATTAGAGGATATAGTGGTGAGGTATATGTGTTTGTGCGTATGTTAACACAAAAAAACCCACAAGCCTTGGTATAAGCCGTAGATCTCTTGGCTTCTCGAAAATCAGAATCCTTGTCAGGCAGTCGGGTTGCTGATCATTAGCATGTGTGTAGCTGTGCACCCTCTTTCTGAAAGCATCAGTTCTGGCAACTAGGGAAGTAGGGAAGCCGCAGTCCTGATCCTTGGCTGATCCAAACGCAGCTGACTTCAGTGCTCACCCAGGCAGCCGAGTCTCCAGGGACTGCATGGGTCAACCCCAAAGCAGCCAGTAAGCAGGACCGTGTGCAACCTGCCTTGCTGACAAGGAGGTGAGGAGCCGGCATGAAACTTGGAGCTCCAAAAACAGAGAAAGGGGAGGTGGGAAGGGCAGAGGGCTTCTGGCAGACCTCACCCCAAGAGCATGCCTCGCTCTGCGAAAAGGAGGAGAGCAGCAAGTGCCTCTGTCCTTGGAGAGACCTCCCTGAACCGATCTCATGGAGCCAGCCTGTGCCCAGGAGACTGGAGACCGTCCCACCAGCAGAGCAGCGTCCTCCCAGCTTGTCAGTGCAAGGTCCCAGGTACAGGAATGATGCTACCGTTAAATGGGGGAGAAAACATCATTTCAGGTGTTGCAAAGCCAAAGCAAGGACTTTGTAGCTGGATTTATCAAAAACTAAGGAAAAGAAACAGTGGGACCCAGAAATCCAGACCAAGGTACGTGCATGTTTCTAGGCAGTGCTATGATAGCTCTCATACAATCTCAAAGACACGTCCAAGTGTTGATTTAGGACAAAGTTATTTCTGTTGAACTCTATGCTTAGTCACAGGTTAAAATTTAAGCAAAGTTTGTCTCATAGAAATCCCTGAGATGTAGACCAGATTGCATTGCAGTGGTGCTTTATGCCAGGGCAGTGTTCGGGGCAGTGCAGGAGCAAATGCTGCCTGGCCATGTGGCTCCCTCCCTCCTTTCCAGGCCTGCATCTCTCCTTCACCCACTGTCTTTATTCTTCCCGATGTTTCTGGAAAAGGCTGAAGGAAAAAGGGGTTTGAATGCTAAGGAAATTGTCACTTGTGCTGTATCTCCTCTTACAGCCACTTTGGGCAGCTATCTGTAGATAGGCATCTCCAGGTGAAAAATTTATATAGGTGTCATGAAACCTTTCTGACGAGGGCAGGAGGCTCCAGCGTCTTTAACGTGCCTTTGTCCGCACTTAACTGCTCAATGAATTTTTATTTTGTTAACCAGTTCCTGATTGATGGTCCTTTCAGAATTACATGGAAAGACTTTTTGTTTCTGCCCATTTAAGTATGATCCAGGTTATATTTGTTTTACAGAGGGGTTTGAAATGCTCTAATGTTGTGGAGAGAGTTTGTTTGAACCACTCTACCTCTTTTGCATTAAGCAGCCTTTAAGACATTTTTCCCTTCCTTGCAAATTAAGAGTGATTTATTAACGTCTTGCAGGAAAGATAAAAACCGAAAAGCACTTAAGACAATTTTTCCTTTAGTAATCCTATGGTTATTTTGTGACTTCAGCATTTGGATTTCAGAAATGAATCTTTTTGAAGTAAATGAACATAATTGTTAAACAAATTACTTGGAAAGCAGAAAAAAATTGCCATCTCCCATGACAGAAGAAAGATGCATCTTAGAAGTTGTGGTACTCTAGTTTGGGAAATAGAAGGCTTGTTATACTAATGTAAGGCTTATGCTATATTCATAAAAATATTTCATATTATTTAATTTAAAACATCAGCCAGGATAATGGGAAGATTTATAAGTCTGGAACTGTCATTAATCATGTCGGCTCTGAATAGTGACTGCCACCAGCTCCCTGCCTCCTGCCTAAGGTGCCAGGAGCATTCTAATGTACACGAGGACCTTGGGCCAGGAGCACAGGGGAGATCCCTTTAGATTTGTGGCATCCCCACACGCATCCTGTAGCCCTTCCCGAGCCCTGCCCGGAGGAGGACGTTTGGTTTGTGACAGTTCCTTTGTCATTAGAAGCGTTGCCGGCAGCTTCGGGCAAGGGATAAGATAAAGCTGCCGTCCGGGCTGGCTGCTCTGCATTCAGCGCTGACAGGGCGTCAGGAGCTCCGCCATGAAAGGGATGTAAATGAGCTCTGTGCTAATGAAGCAGCAATCTCATCAGGAGGAAAGGAGCTGTCACCTTTAAGGTTGAGGTCAACACTTCTTAATTCTTTAGAATTATTCCAATTCAATCAGCATGTGCATTTCAAACGGAGATCGATCCTCTATCAGGCGGTGCTAAGGAGGGAGCTCGCCGTCCACGCGGACGGGGCAGTGAGGTTCCTCTTGGCTCTGGTGGCTAATGCAGCCCGGGCAGCTGCACGGATAATCCCCTTAGCATGTCGCTGCATCCGACCAGTGCAGCTGTCCCACCCAACACCCAGCGTATGTGTTGGTGGCACCTTTGCAAGCTGCGGAGGCCTTGCAGACTTGCACTTTTGCCGCACTGGCATTTAGGTGCCCCACAGGAGCATTTCTACCTGTCCAGCGCTGGGGGCTCAAGCCATGTGGCTGGGATAGTGCTGGACTCGGAGAAGTTTCTAGGTTCTTTCCTTGGAAGAGGGTGCCCATCTCTGATGATACGGTGGGTCCTTTGGTTTCTCCCAGAGAGCTCTCCAATTCTAATGGACTCAAATAGACATTATTTTTGTTGTCACCCAGTTTCTGTGTTTGGAGCTTTCAGATACTTGTAGAATAGATACTTGCTGCAGATTCTTCATGGCCGCCTGAACTGACCTTTAAAAATACATGGTCACGCACAGCTTTACAGCTGTCTTTATTTATTAAAGAGGCTTTTTATGGTTTCTGTATTTAGCAGGCGACTCAACTAAAATTTGCTTTTTTTGTTGTCTACCATAGTTGCTAGAAGTCATGACACAGACTCATAACACAGGAAGCAACATACAGACGTGTTGTGCATCAACACAGATTGCCATATGTTGCTTTCCAAAGCAATAAGTCAAACCATCAAGGGTTTGGGTTCCCAGCTGGAGGGATCCAAGAGTCACTAGCAAAGTGCCAGAGTAGGCAGCAGCCGTTTCCCACGTGGTGTCCTGCGTGGCCTCCAAGAACTGTCCTGTTGGGGAAAGTCAGAAAATAACAGGCCCCTTGCCAGTGCATTTGGAAGGATTGCGGTGTCTTACAGGACCTGCTGAAACCAAGAGGTGGTCTTTGTGAGGCCAAATGCTTCTCTTATCAAAAATTAGAAGCCAGCTAGCTGGCACCTAGCTGTGAAGAAGATGCATTTCCAGTGTGAGGCCTTTACGCAGGGCAGGCTGGTAGAGGCTTGTGTCAGTAGATCATCTTGAAGGAGACTTGAGTTTCTCAGGAAGAGAATTAAAGAATAGGTAAAATGGACACAAAGGGGCTTCTAGTGACATCACGTCCTTACCACTTTCCATGTGGTTTCTTGGGGTTTTGCATCGCCCACTTTTTCTTTAGTGGGTGGCCAACAGCAGGAACAAGCACCTGCTGTCTGGCATGACTTTCTTGTTGGCATGAATGCTGGTCTCCGCGTACTGGGATGCTCTGGGTTGTGATCTGCTCTTTCTCCGGAGCCTTTTGTTGTTTTTCAGTATTTGGATAAGTTCCTTGATGGCTCTTTACAGTTTGCTGCCCTTCCTCAGCTCCCCGGCTGCTCTGCCTGCCTGAGCCCCACAGCACTTGGCGTGCGTGTGGTAGGGATTTAACTCCGGTAAAACAGAACTGATGGTTTGGGCCTGGCTGCTGATGGTTGTAACCGAAATCAGTCCCTCTGCATCAGACTTAACTAACTTAACTTAGATCTAAGCCTTTTCTGTGTTTAAATGTGGAAAGTGTGAGGAATCTGTCAAGAGTCATTGGTGGCTGCTTTGTACTGCAGCAGGTACCAGTTTTACCTTGCAAACTGGGGTACCTCAGGGAAAGAGCAGTGAAAAGGAGCCCAGGAAAGGGAAGGCCTTTAGATGGCTGAGGGAAGATACCAGAGTTTGTAGCTTCCTCACTGCCAAACTACCCTTTACTCAGTTTAAAGGTACACAAGCCGCCATTTTAACAGGAACAAACTGTAGAGTTGGGCTGACCTAAACTCCCTATGCCTGAGCAGGTGGGGAGGGCTTCAGCAGAGTCCCTGCGAACAGCCACGTCTGCTCTGGAATACTTCTAAGAGAAGCACCCTTGAGGCTCTCCCCGACACGGCGCCTGCTTCTCCCGCCTGAGCTCAGGCGCAATTAACACC
>JAVCKT010018567.1:0-19849 GCA_032273925.1 Rhynchotus rufescens | reverse complement strand
GAGGAGAGGAGAGGAGAGGAGAGGAGAGGAGAGGAGAGGAGAGGAGAGGAGAGGAGAGGAAAGGAAAAAGGGAAAGGAAAAAGGGAAAAGAAAAAAGAAAGCAAGAAATTAGGTAAGAAAAAAGGAAATAAAAAGGCAAAAAGGAAAGAAGAAGAAAAGAAGAAATATGTTAAAGGGGATAAGGAAAGACAATAAAAGACAATAAAAGGGAAGAGAAGAAGTGAAAAAAGAAAAAAGAAAAACTGAAGAAAAGGAAAGAGGGAAGGGAACTGGAAAAAGGAAAGCGGAGAGGGAAGAGAAAGAAAAGAAGGGAATGAAGGAAATAGAAAGGGAAAGACAAAAATGAAAGAAGGATAATACAAGGGAAAGAAAAGACTGACATAAGAAAAAAGAAATAAGGAAAGAAAAACAAGGGAAAATATAAAATCAAAAGGACAGAAGGAAAATAAACAACCCAAGTCAGCAGCCTTATGAGCATGTGGCCACAGGGTCCCAACGGGCCATGCACGTGGTTTCACATGTTGGAAAGTCTCCTCGCAGCAACCTTCACGCAGCTCTGCACACATGGCCAGGCAGAAACGGGCAGTCCAAACAACCCTGCACACTCGCATAGAGGACAAGACAGGTTTGGGGAGAAATGACTCTCTGTCAAGAATCAAGGGCCTCCCAGGGAGTAGCAGGTACCTCAGAAGGGGACTGAGAAGCTACCAAGAGCTGATGCTGCTCCCAGGGCCCACAGGAGAGGCAGGTCAGAGTGCCACTTTCCAGCTGTGGCTGTGCCCAGGGCACCAAGGAACGGCCAGCACAGGACAGCTGGAATGTTTCCATCATCTTGACTTGCTCGTGGATCAGGAATTCTATGTGCTAGGTGCCACATAAATGCAGAAGAAGAGCTTGCACCTGGTCCAGAAAACTTAAATAAAAGGAGTTTTACATTTGCTTCTGCAGTGACATGCTTCCCCAGCAAATTCACCATCGACCAGCATGAATCACTGCTCATTGTTCTCTGAGCTCATATTGTTGGTAGCCAAATACATGAGCTTCTTAATGTAATATAATGTAATATAATGTAATAGATGGAATAATAGAGAACTCTTCCATTTTTTTGCCAGCACAAACACCAGCTGATTTCATTTTGTGCTGGCAAGTGGAGATATTAGCTGTCAAAAGGTTAAATGAAAATTTCTGCAAAAAAGAAAAATGGGTTTTTATTAATCTGTCCTATCTTGGGGTTGGAAAAAAAACCAGTAAAAATCCTCTCTCAACTTGAGTTTTTGATATCTTCCTCCCTCTCTTTCACAAACAACCATATACACATCACACTCACACATCTTGTTTCAGCTTTCAACACACTATTCTAAAACCTAAGTATGACTCAAAAAGAATGTAAATGTAAATCAAAAAACAAA
Organism: Rhynchotus rufescens; assembly: GCA_032273925.1. NCBI lineage: Eukaryota > Metazoa > Chordata > Aves > Tinamiformes > Tinamidae > Rhynchotus > Rhynchotus rufescens. The sequence goes on along the minus strand of JAVCKT010018567.1, from coordinate 18,440 downwards.
CAGAAATGCTTGCTGACATTTGACTCAGCTCAGACCTAGAAATAACTATTTCTTCTTTTTACCTAAATAACTTGCTTTCTCAATAAAATGTTTAGGAAAACAGTTTTGATGAATGTGGTAGAAACAGTCCTGCAAGAAAAATCTTTCAGTATCTTGACTACTTTCTAAAGCAGAAACAGCAAGTTAAATGGGAACAGCAATGTGAAGGACATGCCATCCGTAGCCAGAAAATACTGGATGTCCAGTGCAGAAAAGGTTGACTAGTTTTGCTTCAGGGAGGTAACAGGGTCCTCCTGCTATTCCATTTTAGCTGTGAGGAAGCAGAATGTCACTCTGCTATGTCCTGTGCTATGGATGATTCTGCATACTGCACTGTCCTCTAAACCCCAAAAGTTATTCTTCCCTAAACTCTACTGTGGGAAATGAAAATAAAATACTTATGCTCTTTCCCCAGACTTGGGGAAAAAGGCAGAAAAAACTTGGTATCCGTCATGGTCAGCATTCTTCTGTTTGTAGATCCTTCAGAAAATACATAACTCTTCTAGCATTGCCAAGAAAACAATCCAAAGGGAAATGTGGACTGCTTTTAAAGCATACACACAAATTATGTCAGCCACCTCTGCATGATGACAGAGGAGCCAAGCCCTGCTACTTACTTCTTTCCCCCAGATTTCTTCATCCCCATATGATTGCAGCCTGCAAAGGAATCCCAGAGTCTAGTTTTACATCAGTACAGGCAATTTCAGACTTAAACCACTCCCAAAAGACCTCATAAGAGCAAACATGGTTTGTGAATCAGAGAGGTATGTCCAGCTTATTGGTGCCCCTTCTCCCCACAGACACTGCACCAAAGAAATTCCTCTTCAGAGGGGCACCTGCTGCACTGAGAAAGACTGGGGTCAGAGGGAAGGCCTGTGCATATGCTGAAGAAGCACTATTGGGTAAAAGTTTTATTTTACCAGAAAGCAAATGCATCTTTTAAAAATCCATCATTGTTTTTGAGAGAAGGAAGACATTCTATCATAGTATGCCAGAAATATTCATGTACTTGTTGACTTGTGGTGGGTGATACTCAAGGCTGAAGTTACTGCCTGCAGTCTGCTGCATTTGGTGTACATGTATTTGTGTAGTGCATGCAGACATGTGGAAACTGTACAGGCACCTTGCATATGGAATTATTAAACAGCATATGGTTAGGATTAGAGAGTCCAAGCTGCAGAACATTTTCTGCCTAAATGGTTGTTTGAAATAAATAAATACTGTACATTTCTGTATAGTGATTGCCTCCCAAACTGTTGTTGAGAGGGAAATATAAGCACACTGTGTCTGAGTTAGTTTTCTGGGGGTTAGCTGAGTGCTCTGGCACCAGCAGCCCAAAATACATTTGGCATCTATGCATAACATAGAGCACAGCATTTCCAGTGTTGTGTATGTTGCTAAACAACTTCCCATTTTTTCGTTACTTACATCTCTCTTGCTGTTTGGCTTGGCTTTTGTTGTACATCTCAGGCCCTTTAAAGTCTGGCTAATGGAAAACTTGTAGTCCTTTCCCAAATCTGATTATAAAAAAACCTCTTTCTTCCACATTTCTGTGAGTCTGTCCTTTCTATGGTGATTTTACATGCCATGTCTTAGCTATAGCAAAAATCGTTACTGTTATGACTTCAAAAGGAAAGGTTTAAGGACCGACTGTAAAATTTTATTGTTTTATAGATATAATCATATTTTATAGATAGAATATTATTTTATATTTAGTATTTTATATACAGGATCATTTTATGTGCTGGAAAAAGAGAAGAAAATGTCCAGTCTATGACTTTAGCAGTGGTTTGGGCAGGACACCAAAGATGGGCACCTGGACAGTGCACCTGTTATGCACAGTGATTCATGTTGTTCCTCCACCTAGGAGGCCTGTAGGACCAGAAAACAGCAGAGCTTGGACACCTATGCTGTTTGTATGGCCTATCAGCTGGCATTGGAACACAAAGTCTACATTCTACTTGCAGTACATCTAGGAAAATCTGGACTATCCAAGCAGTCTGAACCTAAAGATCAGGACCAATTACTTTCAGTCTTCAGGTCACCATCACCTAGAGTAACTGGGAGCTGGGAGCCTGGGGCCTCCACATTCCCTCTCTAGAGAATCTGCGAAAGAGGTTGTATGTTTTGGAGCTTAAGGTCCTATGACTTTCAGGGCCTCATCTCTCTAGGAAGTACAGGCAGGCTGCCAAGAAGCAGGGAAAGTGGCCAGCAGCCTGGCAAGAGGAGAAATTAACCCATCAGTGCACCAAAGACTGTCCCAGTAAGGTGTTAGGACTCTGCTGCAGCCTCATTGATAGTAGACAGCCTGCATGATGCATGCAGAGATGAGCCCTGGGCAGAAGGATCTGGGGGAAATGAGGAGATGTGACACATTTGGGGGCTGTAGTGTCTATGACATCTTGATATAGACCTGCACAGGAGATAGGGTGATGCTCCAGACTCTCTCCAAGCTTTGGTTCCAGTCAAATCTATCTGCAAATGTCAGTACCATTCTGTAAGTAAGCCATTCCCAGTAACACCTCATTATCACTTGAATGGAAAAGCCAGGTCTGCTGTGAATTTGTTCTTTACCTCTCCCTCTCCGTCTACACTACTTTCTCTGAATGGAAAAAGCCTGCTGTCCTTGAAGCATCCCAGCAAAGCAATGAGCCTGTTTCCCTTCACAGTGTGAGGATGAGAGACTGTTGGTGCCAATGCAGGCCAAGCCCATCAATCCCCTGTTATTAGAAAGCAACACACCAAGACATTTGAAATGCAAGGCTCATTGACTGGGCAGTGCTGCTTGCTTCTGACACAGGATTTCTGTTCCTAAAAGCTTACTAAAGTCTTCAAACAGAGAACCTTTTAAAATATGTTTGATTCAGCTGATGCTAAATTAATCCCATATTTCAGGCCTTTGACCTGCCTAAAGGGATCAGGACAGATTCTTTTTATTTTTTTTCCCCCCTTTTCAATATATAACTCCAGAAAGAAGTTTTCATCTTCTTGTCTTCTTCTTTTTGTCTCTCTACATCAGAGATCAGATACTGGAATATCTTTGTGCTCCAGGGTACCAAAATCAAACTGTGGTGGTGACTTGCTCACATAGGATCAGAGAATGGGAAGAAAGATAAGGAAAAAACAGTTTTCCTCCTCTCTTTTTCTGCTAAGAATTGCCCTGTTTTTCAGGGAACTAAAATATCTGTGACCTCCTTGATTTACAGCTATCAGTATATGTTTTAATATAAGGTGTATAGGAAGCAAATGCTGTATGAACCTTGCTGCACTAGGAGAGCTATCAGCAATCAGAGAAAGAGAGAAGTCTATCTAAGAAGTAGTTCAGGGGCTTATGATGTTCAACCCTGATATGTGAACAAGCTGCTATGCAAAAATAAACCACTCAATCTTTCCCTTTTCTTACTGAGCAAAGCACAAGTGTGAAAGCACAAGTTTTGCAAAGCAAACCCAGTTGTGTTTTCATATTAAATGACAAAAGTACTTGTGTGGAATATGCTGGGGAACCTGTAAGTAGAACTGTAATTTTTTTGGGGAAAAAAAGTATCATTTTTCCTTTTTGCTTTCTATTTATTTTCCATTTTATATATAAATATAAATAATACAATATATTATATAATATAATAAATAAATAATATAATATAATATATATAATATATATAAATAAGAGCAGCTCTGTGGCTTAACAGTAAACTTCTCAGGATGGCAAGTACTTGTACTCTTTCCACATCTCTTCAGCTCCTTGTTGAAGTCCTGCCTTACTTCATGCCATAGCCAAGCATGCAAGGATGCCTGTTCGATGTAGTCTGTGCCAAGAGAAGCCAAGAGAAGTCTCTGCATCTACGAAATTGCACCACAGCTGCCAGCACTCCTTTACCTCTTCCCCTCCATTGCTGCTGCTCTGCACCTTCTTCATTTATCATGACCATAGAGTTGTTGAGTCTAGATGAAAGCCTGTGGCCAGTGTTGTCCCCCAGGGGGTTAGTACCAGCCCCAGCACTGTTCCACTTGTTCCTCAGTGACTTGGACAAGGGCACAGAGGGCACCCTGAGCAAGTTTGCAGAATATACAGAACTGGGTGGAGTGGCCGACACTCCAGAGGGCTGTGCTGCCATTCAGAGGGCCTGGATAGGGGACAGGTTGGAGAGTTAGGCAGAGAGGAATCTCAGAAGGTTCAGCAAAGACAAGTGCAGGGTCCTGCACCTGGGGAGGAATAACCCCAGGCACCAGGACAGATCAGGGGTTGACCTGCTGGAAATTGATTATATGATTCTGTGAAAGCAGCTCTGTGGAGAGGGATTTGGGAGTCCTGGTTGACACTAAGTTACCCATGAGTCAGCAGTGTGCCCTTGTGGCCAAGAAGGCCAGTGGGATCCTGGCTGCATCAGGGGGAGTGTTGCCAGCAGGTCGAGGGAGGGGATCCTGCCCCTCTCCTCAGCTCTGGTGAGGCCGCACCTGGAGTATTGGGGGCAGTTCTGGGCTCCCCAGTATAAGAGGAATGTGGAGCTTCTAGAGAGGGTCCAGTGAAGGGCAACAAAGATGATTAAGGGAGTGGAGCTTATATTGTACAAGAAGAGACTGTTTGAGTTGGGCCTGTTTTCTCTGGAGAAGAGAAGGCTGAGAGGGGATATGATTAACATGTATAAGTACATGAAGAGTGAATGTAGGGAGGAAGGGGCCAAGCTCTTCTCTGCCTAGCTCCATCATCTTGTATTGAGTTCTTGATGACTTCCATAGGACTGCCATGAGGCTACCAGCTGAAGACTTGCATAGAACCAGAGCAGATGTGGAAAGATAATTCAAGGTAACTTCAGATCACCTTGCAGTGGCTGGGAATTAGAGACTTCTCAACACAGTGATGAGAAGAGACCCTCAGTAAGCTCTTTTGAATACTTTTTCATCCAAAACAGATAATTCTCTTGTGCAAGAAGGGCACTTTTTTTTTTTTTTTTCCCCAAGAGAACACCTAATGGAATTGTTTGGCTTCCTATGTATGTCCTGAAGGTTCTTCAAAATTAGTAGAAAGTAGCATTGATCAGATCCCTCTGGGTAGTTAGCAGAGCAGCTGCTATTTCAGTGTTCCTCAATAACAATATATTTGAGTTTGGAAAAAGGGCACAGTGACAGAAAGTTGCTGACCATGAGTGGTGACATCTTTTCTGAGCAAAGTAGTTCTTTACTAGACAACTCAGTAATCTCATTTTGTACGTTTCAATATCATTAAGACATATGTTCTATTCACACTACAAAATAGGTTTTACATTTTGACGAAGAAAGCACTAGTTGTGTGATTAAAAAAAAAAAAAGAAAAGAAAACCTTAAACTTCATATCTCTCATGTAATATATTCATTCTGGCAAGACAAATAAGAAAACAGACTTTAAATTTCAGTGTAATAAGAATGGAATCCAGTGTAAAAGCAAATTGGAGACAAAATTTAATTATTGCTTTTCTCTGCATGATTTGCTCCCTAGCCCCTCTGCAAAGTTTCTAACACTTATTTAAAATTCTTCTTTTATCCTTCATCTGTTGACATTATTTACATACAGAACTCAGATGTGTTTACCATACAATTAGAATAGATCTTCATTTTAATTAAATATCAATTTAGGATCACAACTTCAAGCTATTTGTCAGCAGTGATGGTGATCAATAGAAGGAGATGCTGAACAAAGAAGACAAACAGATTTTCCGAGTATTCAAATATTTTTTATTTCTTCTTGTATCCTATTTTTAATAGAGGATGAAGAGAGAAAACTTCCTGCACCCTTTTAATCATTCTGTGGCACATACTTAGAAAGTTGAAATCAGAAGATAATTGCCTCATCATTATACTTAATTGACATGCTACCTTTTTCTCTGTAACTCACCACGACAGCTTTGTTTAACAGGGAGGCAGTGAATGCTTGTCCCAGGAGCAAAACTTCCAATAGCTATGGCCAAATTCCTAAAAATAAAGCTCAGTTAGGGATTTAGGACTGAAACTGAACCCCTTGGGGTTATTTGCCCACTGTTTGACTATTGCATATGACTCATCACACAGCTTGTAATTTACAGTTTAAATATATAACATACTCACTTTACACTTATTTTTATACTGTCATCACTTTTGAACTTCCACAGTACTTTCACTCACTGTAATCTGACCCATCATGACATATTTATGGACATGCTTCCACTCAGACTTCATTTTGCTGTATTGAACAAGCAAGAATTTTTTACTTGTCTCTCCATAGGCAGTCTCTATGTTGTGTTCAGCATTCTAATAGTTCTCTGTACCTCTTGAATTTACCTTTGAACAGGGAAGAACGAGGTTCAACAAGAGTGACTATCTGCATCCCTTCAACACATATCTATTCCTTATTACCACATGTTTTAGCTGACACATATTAACATTAGCATTGCAGTTACCTCTTCAAGATTACCTCACAGAAAAATGTATTTAGACATCTCATGACTGATATTTTATCCCATACCTTCTTTTATGTAATTTCTAAGCGTTTGGTTCCATCAAACTGCAGAATTTTTTGCTTTTGGTTCCGGAATACATCATCTTGCTATTATACTATTAAATTTTAAACACCTATTGGTCTTATGGTCATCAAATTCCTCGTCTGTGCTCTTGTAGTCTTCCTATGTACTTATAAGGTTCTCCAGGATGTTTGTCACTGGTAAGGTAAATATCATTTGGCTTTTTGAAAAAAGGTTAAGTTTTTATATCTAGCCTTTAGGTTCCCTCATAGCATGTTATCTCTGTTTATCTTATTTTTTAACTGATTTTTAATCCATTTTATTCTTCTCATGCTATCTCCCCTTTTCTCCTGTCTGACTGATAATTGGCTCCTCTGGACAGCAGATTAAATGTTTTATTGAGTATGGGGAGATTAGAAGTACCTTGCAGCTTTTGTATAAGAAGGTTACTCTAGTAGATATAGCTACCACATTATTTTGGCACAGACTTTGCCTGCATAGCTCCTATATTTATTTCCATATCTTTATTTCTCTTTTTTCATTCCTATTTTCTTTTCAGCTTTCAATTAGTACTGAAATCAAGTTTTGGGCCTGGATGTGTTTGGTTTCTGTTCCCATCCTTTCGCTGACCATAGCTGTAACTCATGCATAATCCTATTAAAAAAAGGAAAAGAAAAAAAAAGACAAAGACTGTCATGTTAGCAGAGTCTTTAAATGCTAAATGAATATTATTTTGTGCCTTCAGCTTGAATATGGCGATGCTTCATGGTATTATTTAATCTCTAATGTGATAATGAGTTTTCCCATTCTTGCTTCATTTGCCTGTACATTTTCCCAAACTAACATCTACACGAAAATGGCAGCAAACTTTACTTCACACTGAAAATATTGTGTAAAAGGAATTCAAGTGAGGAAAATTGTATAATGAAGAACAATTGCTTTAGGAATTTTGTGTTTAAAATATTGCCAATAGTGCTTACAAACACTTGCATACATTTTGTAGAAAAGTTGGAAAATCAAACAAAGATGAAGCTAAGTGATAGAAATATTTCCTTCATATTAGCTAAATTCAGAGATGCATTATATTTGTAGGCTAAGACAAAACTAGATGCATTTTAATACTCTACTCATTTTTAACGGAGTTGGATTTTAACAAAAAATTGATAGTTTGTTTTTGTTTTATTTCTATCTCTGCTGCATGCCAAATTCTCTTTCATTTATATTATTCTAGCACCCACCTGTGTATAAATGTTAATATAATTTCTGTATGTATAAGTGAGTGCATATGCATGCACACATGCATTAAAAGCTGTTTATCTCAAAAATTACATATTTTTTATTATCAAGGGCTTCAGTTAATGGAAAAAAAATGTATGAAAGAGGAAGCGAAAAGACAACTGCAGGGAGGGAGAGAAATGGAATATCAGTTAGTAACTAATTAGCAAAATTTATATTTGGCAGGGCTCTGGCTGAGAAGCTCAAGATCTTGTCTTGCTAAGGCAAAGACTATTTATTCCATAGAAGGGCATATTTGATGTAGTGTATGCAGTTTGATCCTGTGACTGGGACACAGTAATTTGTGTATGGTTCACTCTAGCTGCAAAGAGTGCAATTGAAATTCTTTTATGGCTCATTTAATAGCTCCTATGAACCAGCTCTTTTATCTGTGCCAAATGCCAAATGCTATTCCCCTCTCACATATAAGTATCATATTCTTATGTGAATATTTGCGTGTCCTTGTTTATAATTCACATTTATATGAGTATCCAAGCATGTGAACTGATAATTTTCCAGTACAGTTTTTTACAGAAAGCAGAAGTCAAAATTATAAAGTCTGAATACATGCCAAAATAGATATGTGAATAAAGCTATGCAAAATTCATTTCAAGTTTTATTATATTTGCCTAACTTTGGAAACAACAAAATTTAACCAGATATGGCTGCTTTTGCTTCCTCCAAGGTAATTCTTTCTTAAGATATGCTAAGTGGACCTGACAAAGCTATGATTGAATCAAAATCCATTCCTTCATATCAAAAACTCACAGCAAAGTCACATCTGGTCATGATATTGTCTGTCAAGATCAAAGACATCACAGTTATTGCAAATTGTTAAATGCCTTTTTAGATATGATATGTTAGGATATCAGTGATTAGGAATGTTCAAAATTTAACAGTTTTGAATGAGAATCTACATGATAATCATGTTATCTTTTCAGAAGCATAGGAACAAATTAAATATAATTTAGTTACAAATACCCTGGAAACATAATTGCTAATTAAATGTTCACAACAGAATTTTATTTTTTTCTAACTTGGTAATTTAGAAAAGTATTATGCCATTAAAAAAATGTTCATATAAACTTTAAAATATTTTATTCAGACAATTAAGACATTTTATTCTGAAAAATACCAGCAAGAAAACACAAAGTGGGACTTACCCACCATGTAAGTTCTACAATAGGGGCATTTACTCCAGATTTACTCTTGGCTCTTTGAAAACTCTTTTCCCTGGGCGCTTGACGGGTGTTTTCTCTTTCCTTCATTTTAATATGTTTTGACAAATTCTAACCTGTTTTCAACATGTTTTCAGGGCTATTATGAGACTCATCAGATCTCTCTTCCTTTTCCTTCATATTCTTCTGCTTTTCTACCTTTGCCTGGTTTTTCATGGCTCAAGTTTATGGCAATAAAATTAAAAACATGAATTGAAAAAAATCACTTGTTGATCTATCTAATATTGTTCTAGGGCATGTGCACAGGTCCAACAAAGTATTTAGGTCTTCTTACTGTTATTTAGGCTTCCAGTGTTCATCTGAAATCTTTTTCACTGACGTTTATTTCCTCACAATTGGGGTGGACTAAAAGCATGCCCACAGGCAATTAAGGAAATTCAGCTAATGGGTGATAATTTATTAGGCCACTGTAACTCAATTCTATCCTGTTATATGCCTCAGCTCTTAGCTCTTAGCTCTTTTAAATGAAGTTAATTCAAAAGCTTTGCTTAGTATGTTTATGGTGGCAGAGACAGGCCTTATCAAATTTCTCAAGGATATGTTATTACATAATGTTTTTTAACAAAATTACAGCCTTCCTGCCTATCCATGTAGAACCGGACAAAAGTATTACCTAAAGCTGTTAAATAAAAAAACCAAAATGGCAATTTCTCTATTACAAGAGCAAACATGTTATACATGGGGAAGGTGACACAGAAAAGTGAACTCTTCTCTACATGTGGTGGCTCTAAGCACTCTAACCAACACATCCTTTTTTTTTTAATACGAGTTTTCTTCTGTATGGTCATATGTATACAACAAGGTCACTGGCGGGTAGCGGCTTCTGGGCAGTGATGTACTTAAGGCCCCATCTTGCAAACTGGTGTTCAAGTGAGTCATCCTCATGTACGTGAAAGTCCCCATGGCAGCTGAAAACTCATGTGCACACAAATTGTGCAGAATGGTACTGAATGGCTTTTGCTGTGGGTAACAGCTGAAGGAGAAAATTTGCCTCTAAGTGGCTTTCTCCTGAAAAGATTAACTCACTGGAACATTAAAAATGCCAAATTCAGCAAGAACAAAGATATCTCTGCGGGTGAGTGTGACTCAAGTCATAATTACTCACAGAGAAGCAGGTTGGCAATGGCAGTTAGGGAAGAGCAGGTGTAGTGTTACATTCAAACCTCCTTTCTTTCCAGTCCCGCACACAACCTCCCCATGAAAGGAGAAAAAAATCAGTATTATCAGGATTGATATTTCCAAGTACTAAAAAAAAATACTTTAAAGAAATCAGAAAGCAGGTATATATCAGACTTATTTCTCAGGGAAAGCAGGGAAAGATTAATGCTTGGAAGCACTCCACTTCTTTGGAGTTAACAGTGGCACTTTTTTAGAATCACCCAAAGTATTTGGCTATGATGTGCATGTTAAAGAGTTGCTGGGCAGGTGGTGGATAAGACTGAATTTTGTTTTCAGAGTAATGAAATGCCAAAAATGTCTGCTAGCACTCACAGCTGTAAACAATTTCAATGTACGGAAAAAAAGGCAGAAAACAGTCAAAGCATCCATATGTATCAGAAATAAGCTAGCACAGTAAATTTGCTGTAGTTTGCTCTCCTTCCCTTATTTGTGTGAAAATATATTTTGCCATAAAGAATGTTTCTCCCTTTTTGTGAAAGCCAGAAAATAGAACCTGCTTATGAAAAGAACTCAAATGAGGTCTGAATATACTGTGTACATGTTCTTCACATAGAATCATTATATTAAATAATCTTAGCAAGAAATGAGATATATCAATGTAGAGACGCACCAGTGACAGACAGTATTTCAGCAATTATAAAACAGAGCAAACAGATCTCATTAGAGGAAGTGGTAGCTAAGAACACAGTTGTAGGAAGACCATATTGAAACCTTCATTTCCATTGTACATGTGGCTATGATTTGGAACTGAATTTTTGTGTGGAGTGCTGTTATGTCTGTCTACTTGCATATAAGAGAAAGATAGATTGAAATGGATAAAAAAAAAAAAAAGGGATGACAGTAATGAGAGAATGAATCAGCCATCTAATATTTGCAAGTATTTTTTTTCAACAACTTGTTTCAATGAACAATATTTGCAAACATTTTTTTCAACAACTTGTATCAATGAACAAACAATGTATAATTCTGACTATTTTTCTGTTATTTGTCCAAAACGAATTTAGAGCTGAATGATACATACAGAAAGTTAAGACATCAAGGTTTGAGAGATAAGACTGTGGTGGCAGAAAGGACTGTGAAAATATATTCATTGTCCAAGAAATAAAAAGGGACTTTCGCTTAATGTTGAATTCATTTTAGAATGAAAAATATTTTTTTCAAAACCACCAAAAAGTGACTGAAAAATAGACAGACATTTGGAAAAAAAAAAAAGTTTTGACGGAAAGTCAGTAATCTAGTAATTTAGGTATGCTGCCAGAGCATGTCAGCAAGTGACAACACTAAGTGTATCTAAGGAGAGATAAAAGGATAAGATATCTGAGGTCTGAGGTAAAGGTATCTAAGTGTTGAGGAGGCTTGATGCAGTTATCTAAATATTAATGTCCCTTGGCATGCCCTGTCCATGGGACTGGTGGATATGATACAGCACCCTGCAGGAAAGCCAGGCTGTTTTGGAGAGTGCACTCCTATACAGGTGTGATTGTCGCAGGTATTTCGAACACCACAAAGTGCTTGTGCTAAAGCTACCAAATGGACATCTAGAATGCTTTTATTAAAAATAGGATCTTAGAAACCCAGCAGACATGTCAATATTTACCTGTACGTGTCTGCAGTCTGGAGCTGTTTCCTGTTTTATGTTTTTGTTGGCTGTGCTCTCCAAACAGACCATATCTTCCATGATTTATTTCCTTCTTCAATGAAAGATGAAAAGAACATTTTAAAGGTTGACAAGTTTGGGACTGAATTCGCAAAGGATAACTCTGTCACTTTGCATAGGCATGCCACTCACATAACACTCAAGAAAATTGTTTATTTGAATATTATTGATTTTTCTACCCATAGCTACCTTTTAATTAATTGAATTCTTGCAATATTAAAGTAACAGAGGTGTAAAGTGGCCAAATTGAATCCTGATCCCAATTCATGAGCTATGCTTTTTACTATAGCACTTCCTGATTGCATTTTTCAGTGTTAAAATATTTCTCTGTATTATCTATCTCCTGAGACCTGTCCTGAAATGACTGTCAGATGTTCTCATTTAAAATTGGTTGGAAAATAAGGAGACAACAAAACCAAAGGCCCTGTCTTCACTACTGATAGAGATGGGCATTGAGAAGATGTGTGAAATTATGGAAAAAAAAGGTGAACATAATGTCAAAGAAATAACACTAAATAATATAGTCTTTCTCAACAGGATTCCTGAGGAACCTCTGGAAGAAATAAAATCTACTTACATCTACTGGAGACACTGAGGAAAGGTATTTGGTCTTCCCTTGGCCTTCTACTATGATCAGTCTTCTCAGGAGGATTAGATGGTGGAGGGAGATAAAAACTATGTATAACTGTACTACTTTGGGGAAATTTGGTCTCCTCTGTGAACTCAAGCTACTCTGGAAATTTCCTGCACATTTTTATTACCTACTAAACTGCCTTACCATAAGGCTGGAAATGATAAGCTTTTTGATGTCAGAACTCATGGGAAAATACCTTCTTGAATGGCTCACAGCTGTGTAAATGATGATATTATATGCTACTAAAAAGAAATCACAGATATGGTCACTATTTGTTATGATGTCATTTTATACATCATTTTATCACTTGCACTATCTCTAGCACCTAGAATTGTGTGCTCAAAGCTTTTTACCCCTTTACTGTAAGTTGCTAAGTTATTGCTAGTGAAAATTGCATTTCCTCTTGAAAACGTGTTGTGATGTAGTTAATCAAAGTAAATAGTAAAAGGATGCTGAACTCCACATAAGTTACGGGGCTGATTCTATCACCCATGCCTCCACTGAACAGCTCGTACTGAAGTGAGTACTCTTATCAAGGATAATTGAACTATTTAGATGAAAAAAAAATGTTGCTTACTGTGTATAAGAATTGGAGTGTTTGCTTCTATATGGTAGGTGTTTGGGGAGAACTCACAGACAATTCTGAATTACAGTAAACAGTAGTGATGGCTGTGCTGTTTTTTAATTTTCAGGAATGACAGTAAAAGTTTTGCTGTCAGGTTTCCTAAACTTTTTATTTGTCCTGTCATGACTGGTGAGCAGAAACTGAACATGTCTAGTGATGCTCAACTGCCAGCCCAGCTTTCCTCTTTAATAATGACAAGGTACTTTTTAATAGTCGGTGATAGCTGCTTCTGAACTTTGCCTGTCCTGCGGAGCAGGTGGAGAGATGATTTTATGAAAAGTACTGACACCTCTCAGTCTGTGGTAGCTTCTTCTACTCATTACCGACAAATGACACTGCTGCCGGTATATATTTGTTAGACAAAATAGATTTGCAAGACATGTAAGCATACACTTAAGTATTTGAAATCTAGCAGATGAGGTCATTAGATTGTTAAAAGGAAATTTGGATTTCAGGCAGCATACGTTTTAGCTCCCAGAAACCAGCCCTTAAATTAACAAGACTGAGTTCTTCAAAACTTTTTTTCAAGTGCTGATTAACAAGGCAACACAAACCTTTTACAGCTTTTTGCCCTTTCCCTTTATTAAATGCCTGACATTTAGCAGCATTATTTGATGGAATATGATGAGTCTTACTACGTGTGCTGTGTGATAGAACATGATGCAAAACCTAACGTGAATCTGAACTGAAATATTGCCTTTAGTTTGGACACCCACTGCTTAATGTGATTTTTTTTCTAAAAAAAATTACACACAGGAGCAAAGTGTTCCAGGAGAATGTAGTATTGCAAGAGAGTGGCACAGCCCCACATTAATCTTTTTCCAATTAGAACCAGGGTGCCTGGAGGACTTCAAAATTTCCTCAAATGTTACCTCTCCATTAGCAGCTTCAAAAAGGTGTTTACTAAGAATGAAGAAAAAATCTCTGAATTAGTGAAAGGGAAGATGGAAAGCAGAGAAGAAGAAGAAGAAGAAGAAGAAGAAGAAGAAGAAGAAGAAGAAGAAGAAGAAGAAGAAGAAGAAGAAGAAGAAGAAAGAAAGAAAGAAAAGGAAAAGGAAAAGGAAAAGGAAAAGGGGAAAAGGAAACAAAACATTACCAGATATTGTCTCATTAAAGCAGATGTATCCTCACAGATACAAACTAGAGAAATGGCCATGAAAATCGTCACATCCTTTCTGGATGTGATATCCAATGTATTTCTTCATCAAGTACCAAAATAAATAGGAAGTCATATGATGATATATATTTGAGTTTATATAATGAATAAATTTTTGAACAGTTGGCTATAGAAAATAAATTTAGATCAAGCATAGTTTTAGTTCAAACCAAAGGACCAAACTCTGGAAAAAAAAGGACTGAAACACCCATGAACTTGAACTTGAAGAAAGCTTGACTTTAATAAACATCTGCGGTCTAAAAAATACTTGAGTTTATGCTATCTGTTCTTCTACTCTCTATTGAGAAATCAAATTTTATATTTTCCTGTTGAAGTAATTTAAAATACTTATTGAGCTCAGTAAAGAATACCAAGGCAAAATAAAGAGTCAGTAAAGAATGCTCTGGCTTATAAATCCTGAAGTGTAGGACATGCCAGAATTCAAGATTTTTTAGTGTGTGAAGAAAATGAAAAGAACACACCGAATGGTTCTTTAGCATTTAGTTGTGATTTTTCTAATGCAGACACCATACAGTTAACATTTAAACCACCTGTGACCTAAAGCAGCTGAATAATTTGCCTCAGTTTTAACACAGATAATAAAACATGAAGGCCAACCCAGGATGGCCAGTGGGAATGAGGTATGGAAATAGAAATGGCAACATTTAATTCAAATAATTTAATATAATCAAATGGATGATCTCAGTAACAGAGGAAATGTGAAAACTAGCACATAAAATTAGATAATGAGGACTGAGATAATAAGTCTATTCAGTGAGGAATGGTTCTCCACAGAATGCCAAAATAAGTTTTGAAGAATAAGAAAAAATTAGCAAATGATAATGCCAAGCAAATGTAATACATTTTTTGGATAAGGCAGTATATTTTGCAGATACAGAGAAAAATGAATCTTTTTAATACTTCTAAAAGAAACAGATATGTCACATGGGAAATTATTAATAATATGGAGATAGCTGTAATTATATGAAAATTAAAAATTGCCCCAAAGATAAACAACATCAGATTTTCCTGGGAAAGGAAACTACTTATTTGAAGTAGAGATCCTCAAAAGTATTTGAGGACTGATGTTAATTTTTTTTTCTTAAAACATGAGGAGGAGTGAAGATTCAAATGAGGAAGACATAATTCTAAAGATTAGTTTATTACTGTAGGAAGAACTAAATATCTTTAAGGATGTAATTGTAAAGTTGAATGTAACTTAATTATATCTGGTGCAAGGTCATGAAGATACTCTCTGGTGTAAATTCACCATCATCAAATGATAGATATAGACTAGGTGATTCATTGCTATGGGAATGCCTCAGATCCATGAAAGAAATGTACTTGTGATAAGGACAAATGTGATGAGAGAATGTTAAAGATGATGGAGAAAATAGAATATTAATTATAGAATATACAGGTGAAAAGCATGCTTTTCAGAACTGTGGAAAGGCTATCTTGAACTGCAGTATCTGTAAAGCAGGCTACCAGAATAGTAAATAACATGAGATTCAATCAGTCATGTCTCTCCGGAGCTTTCAAAAGGAAAAAACAGATAACTTGCCATGAGAGAGGACAAGAGAGATCCAGAGGTGTGTTCAGCTGATGTTACCTCTCTGAAGTACCCTCACCTCTTATTTAACATCTTTAGAGACCTACAAGAAGCATCTAAGAAAAATTTTAAAATTGTTTGTGTTGGAAAAGAAATTTGCTTGTGCTATTCATTTCCATCTGAGATGCTGCCCACTTACAGACAACAAACATCTCAGATTGTCTCCTAAAGCTAGAAGAAAAGGTTCATATAATTGAAAGATCAATTGTCATAATAGCTATAAAATGGAAATTCTACTGGATTTTTTTTTTTTAATATTTCTTCCAGAAGTATTCTAGTTGAAGCAGAAAGTCCCACTTTTATTCAGAAATAGGGGCTCCATAAATGTGACTACAGGTGGAAGTGGAGCTTTCGTGAGTCCAGAGACAGCACCGATTTTATTGTATTTGAGTCATCTTTAACAGCAGGGGTCCTGCTAATACTGACAGGCAAACGCATATATTATACTCAGAAGTAAGCATCTGTGTACAATATAAGAGTCTGTGCTCAGTACTGAGAATAATACCAGTCCTTTGAAACTCCTTCCAGCAGAGATAGATTGAAGTTAAGCATTGTCAGTGGTGAAGAAAAAGGTCTGAAAGACTCACTACATAGCAAAACTTTCCTCCAGCAAAATAGAGGGGCATTTTTCCGATGAAGAGGCTGTTCCTTAGAGTGTTGTTGGGGCTGAAACATTTTCAGATGATGATTTTTACTTCTTCAAAACCAAGAAAACAGTGAAATGGATCTCAAAGTCTCTTGTCAAGTATTAGGTTTTTAAACTGAAGAAAGATTCTTACTTTAATCTCTTCTAAATTCCTACTAAACCTGGTCTACAGAAATTAAAAAACAAAGAAAAAACAAAAACAAAAAAAAAAACCAAAAAACAAAACCTCCTTTTCACCTGAGAGTTGAACTCAGCCATAAGCTGAATCTCGAAATGCATATTTGGCCAGGTCCTGAAAGCACCAAAAAATAAATTGCATATTAACACTTCTCTCTAGAAAAGATAGATGCTCTTTTTGAGGTGCTTTTCTTGCAGACACATGCATATTCAGAAGCCCTTGTAATACACAATCAAAACATTTTGTCTTTGTTCTAAATGCTAGTAGGGTCATCTGTTGTGAATTGCTATACTCAAATTGGTTCAATGGTCTGAGAACAATAGAGAGCTAACCTTCAGTTATAAAACTTGCAGGAATTTAAGTTCTTGTTTGATTTGCTTTTATTGAAGATCAAGAATTTTAAGAGTGACTTCAACAGCATTTGAGTATTAGGCAATCTACAGGCTACATTTCCCCAATTAAAGGATGTACAAGAGATTTCATTTATTTTGTTTGCAATGTGGATGTCTGCTACAGTTCTGTTTATCTTAAGCTTTCTTTATAGGTGGCAGAGAAATATAGTCACATTGTGTGACTTGGACTGGACTGCTTGAGAAGAAAAATGTCTTAGTTTTTAGTCTGAGTTAGCATTCTGTTGTATTTTTGTTTAATTTGCTTGTTATTCCACCCTGTATTCAGCAGAAGAGCAATTTGTTTGAGGTGAATTTCAATTACCTTCTCATAAGTTGTTTCTTAAATATTATATTTCCTACTCTTCTTCAGGAGATTTCTCATACATTATAGAATTCCAATCAAGATTCCTCAGAGCATTCAGCCTTCTCTTGCTGTCCTCTTTCTCAAAGTCAAAACACTTCTAGTACACTGCATTCTCTCTTGAGTATTTCAAATTCAGTGATAAGCTGATAAGTAGATCCAGGATGCTCTGTATCTTAAATGTGATTTCTCATTCTTAGCTCATTTCTTAGGATCAGGTGTGAAATAGACTTGAACCATAAAACGTGTTCAAGGAATTGCTGAAAACAAGCTAGATCTGTGCTAAGACCACATAGCTTTTAAGAATGTGTTCTTCTTTATAATTGCATTGTTATCCTAATCAATATCAGAGTAATTAAAATGTCTCATGATCAATGTTTCTGCCTTGTTTAGAAGATGTCTCTTATCTTTAAAAGGTTGCCATGATCTACTTTTTCTAACCTCACTACAGATTCCTTACCAAAAGTCATTTGTCTCCCTATTTGGCCATATAATAGACTTGAACTGCTTCAGTTATCATAGAAAAAAAAAAAAAACATTTTTCCTTTCATGCTTAGCAATATCTATATGTTGCTTTACTTTTCCTAGGAATGGCAAGATATTTTCAAAAGATTGTTTTAACTTTTTATCATGAATTTTTATTAACTAGAATATTAAATCTTTTCTCCAACTTCAGTGAGACTAAGGGATCTATAATGCTCAACTTGAGTAAAAGTGAAAAATCTATTTCTATTTTTAACCCCTACGTCTACACTTACTGCCCTTGTCAAATATTTAGCTCATTCATGCTGCATTTGAGATGAAACTCAGCATTCCAGGAACTGTGAATAACTTTTTTCTTGGTTTGGGGATTTAGCAAGATATGTACTTGTACAAAAGCCTTCTATGGATATCGTCTGATCATCTGAATCTAGGCATCTACAAGTTAGATGTAAAGGGGTGAGCTACTCACATGAAGTTCCATTTTTAATCAATGCAAGG
>JAVCKT010018565.1:2185-14116 GCA_032273925.1 Rhynchotus rufescens | reverse complement strand
ATAATTATTCTCTTTATTAAATATCAGGTGTTAAAATTATAGTGTATCATACAGAAAAACATACAAAGCTCTGGAGAATTTTACCACTTATATGAAATGATCAAGTCTAAACTGTTCTCATCAACAGCCTAAGCTAAAAACATAAAATGGCAAAGACATTCACTCTAATAGTCAGTGGTATTTTAAAATCTTTTCTAAACACACTGAATAAAATGTAATGGATGCAAAACATGTAAAGTGCATGTATCCACTACCAGCAGAGACTGGAGGAAAAACCTGCATGAAACAAGTATTCCAGTAGACCATACATTTTTATGAGAATTCAGGCTTGCTTATTTCTGTATTGTGTATTTAGCAAGTTTTATGGATGTCAAAAATATGTCAACATTTGTCTGAAGATAATCTTTATATTGAGGTTATTACATGAAACCACCAATAAAAGGGGAAGTAGAAAATCATTCACCAGGGACAATACTGAATGCAGTAGCAGTTAAAATTTGCTCTTTTTTACCTTCTCTCTGTGAGAGCACTGCGACTAAAATAAAGGATAATCTGATGAAGTGGATCGGGCTGTTTCTTCTCAGTTTCTTCCTCTTCCTCCTCCTCTTTTTTGGGAGATGTCTGTGTTAAAGATTTATTTTAGAACATAAGATTAAGCTTCATGAGTTAAAAATAAATAAATATATATATAAACACAATTATGCTTAGAAAAGGATTTCATTTTTTTATGTCCAGTTTGTATTAACTTCCAATATTCATCTTATTCAGTAGCTTGCAGCAGAATCTGCAACATTTTGTGCTTTTATGAACAGGAAGCACAGGATCTGACTCTGGTATTCTTATTTGATAGTAATATAGTTTCTCATTTGCAAAGTATTGGCAATGAGACAGTGAGAGTGCTAGGCAAACCTTATTCAGCAAAACATATATATATTTAGGTGTCTAAGGGACCAGAATTGATAAAAAGCCCAATTATTTAGCAGAATTCATTGGGAAATTTAACTGTTTAAGACTATTAGTAGATGTCTATCACTATTTCCTGTAATACCTTCATGCATCATAATATCTGATCTTGATTCAATAAATGTAAGAATTCTCTTACTATCAACTTCAAATGTTTATTTTTACAAAACATATCCAGCACTGGACTAGATATGGAGGGTATTCTTCTTTACATGTACTGTCACCGGTAGGATTTATAATGTAGAATTACTACACTTAGTATCAAGGTACGAATAATGTGTCATGATAAATATTCCCTTCTTTGCCATTAACTTAAAAAGAATAATCATCTTTATCATAAGGATAACAACAAAGCAACTACAAAATGTAATAATCATCAAATTACAAAGTAACTTCTTTTTTTAACACTGAAAATAGATCCTTGGGGTCTATGAAGTCGTTTATTCATGGTGTTTAGATACCAAGGAGATAGACCCCTTAGGAATATTTTAGCCAAACTGACCACAGGCCAAAGGAAGGAGTGGCCTTTCTGAACTGAGACTAAGAAACAAAGTCCTGCAGTTTGCCAATCTGCTACATCAAGCAGATGCATAAGCTAGTTTTGCTGAATATGGCTGCATATTATGTCTCTTAATGAAGTATCAACGAGAAAGAGCGAAACAAATTTGGATTCAAGCTGAAAATGTTAAAAATTAAATATTAAGCACCAACAAAAATTTGAAAAAGGGGAAAAGCCATCAGTTGTGTCAAGCTTTAAAAAAACAGTAGTTAAAATATAGGAACATAGGAATTAGCATAACAACAAATCCAGACGGACAGTTCATCTGATCCATTTCTGTTCCCCAGATCGAGTTTCACATCCTTTGACCACAGCAGATAATGACCTTGGCCTTGAAGCACAAGGATTTGATAAATCTATGCAAATGTATAAAGTACATCAATTATATATATGTTCTAATAGATACATAAAATACAGACTGAAGTGGGCACTGAAGAATATGCCCAGTTATGTCAGTACTTACAGCCAAATCCTGAACTAGTTTCTCCTCAAATGAATATTCCTCTGTTTCTATCCAATAGTTCTGATAGCCATGGAGGAAGAGGTTAATAGAACGGTGCCTGGGGGGGTTGTGAAAGGGAGATCAAGAGGGGTAACGGAACACAGTATAACAGCTCAGGTGGTTAATGATTAGTAAGGATACGCGTTTGTACAATTTTGATCCTCTGATTGGTCAGTGAAACAAAATGCAAAACCTAACTAACATTCACTGGAAAAACTAAAAGTACCTCTGAACATTCTTCCTATTACATACAGATATGTTAGTTTTCATTCTGAAGGCTTTGGGCGTGCTCGTTTATGCCATACCTGAAATTGAAGGGCTGAAGTTTTAATACAAGCATGGGAGAAATACAGATGTTAATACACTGAGAATGAGTGAAGACGATTTAAAAGTTAATTAAACTTAGGACAGCAGCAGGCAGCTGCCAATACCAAAATACTACCAAGTTTTTCCCCCCATCTTATCAGTGGGCACTCACTGCCTTCCTTCCCAGCACAAGCCCAGAGCTCAGCTGCTCTTCTGTCAGCTCCCCATCAGGGCAGTAATAATGTGTCCTCAAAAAGCTGGACTAGCCACGCACAAGAGCTGCACTTGAAAAAGACCAACTCTAGAAAACTGCTAGGCATATCGATGACTATTTACAGTTCAAATAATTTAATTGTGCAACTACATACAGAAGACATAGCTAATGAGAACAAACTGCACATATATCTAAAAAAAAAATTTCACATTTACATTGTATTTGTGAGGAAATTTTGTTTGGAGGCACACTGAATGAATCCTGAGGAGTAAGGTTGTTCGTTCCACACAGTCTTTCCATTTATTTTTATCTTGCAGCACTACCAGAATAACAGAAGCTGCCTATGTATGGCTGAGAGGTTCTATATGCCATGACTTGTCAGACGTAACGTGCACACACATTATCCTTCTACTACTTTTGCAATAGGAGGCTATTTCAGCAACCCTCTGTGCTGCCCTGCTGGCACTTGCTTATTGAACTGCAACAACTGACCAATCAGAATCCCCACTGAAAATTGTACAAATTCATGTTTTATGATAACATCAAATCATGGCTGAGAAGGAGTAAGTGTGCGCATAAGGAAGAGGCTCTCCACAAGTTACATTACCGTTAACTTGAGTATAAGCCTGTCATACTGAGTTTTTTCATGTACTTTTTCCAGCCAAACACGTTGAAAGGTGCTCAGGAAGAAATTGCTAATTTTGTGTCTGAAGAAAAGCATATAGGTTTTCATTGAAGAACTAACAACAAAGGCACAAGTTAAATTCAATGAAGTAGTCAGAAAGAATGTTTTTTCAAACTGTGTATGAAAAATTCCATGTACAAATTTGCTGTATCTATGTGTGTATACAGATGACAGACAATAAAACAGATAGCTGGTAAATTAATTTCCTTAAAGCATCAAACACTTCAATGCACACATCAGAGAAAACATACTTAAATAAAACACTTTTTCAAAGCACTGCATGTATATTCATTAATGAAAAGAGAACACAAACAATTAGCGTAGGTAATTTCACCATTTTTTTTTTCCTGGAGAAGCAAGAATATTTGAAAATATGATAATGATTCCCTTTGTATCTAAGGTATTTCTCAGAATAGGAAGCCCTTGGAATATGATGAAGAAGTTACATTAATTTCTCTATGAATTCTTAACCTGCTATTTTAACTAAGACCTGCAAATCTAGGGCCATCTTAACCTCCAAAACATCTCACTGGAGTTCCTAAATATGATATATATATTCTCATAAAGAAAATGGATAAAAATGGGAGATTAACATTAAAGTATGTTGAAAGGCACCTAAATCTCAGAAAATTATCACACAAAAGAGCTCATTGTCTGCTAAAGATCATAATCTTTTCTAGGCTGCGTGAAAGTATATTGCCATTATCAGCCTTCTTACTGCCCTTTAAATTAATTGCTGCTATCATCAAATTGAGAACCAACTCTCCCAATATAATGCTGCAGGAAATGCACAAGATAAGGAGAGCTGTATTGGAAACTGTGGTTCAGCAGGACTTGTGTAGCTCAGAATTCATCACATTCCACTTGAAATAAACTCCCTAGGGTTCAGAGATGACCTAATAACACAGTCCTTTTAAATGATGGACAGAGAGTTATGCATGCAATCAGGTGCCTAATAGTGCAATAGTCTTATTTTCTTGAGAGAATTCTAGTATTTATCTAGAAAAATCTGTGTCTAAAACTATATATACACCTTTGTTCTGTACCTACTAATTGCAAAATAGAAGCCCAGAGTGTTTTTCCTCTTGCCTGTTTTGAACTGCAGTTACCAAAATATGTTGGCTGCAACAGTTTCATTGTCTCACACTTCTAGAGTCTCCAAGAAGAAATAACTGGACAGATTTGTCTCATATTCAGATTTCTTAGTACTAGCAATAACTTCCACCATAAAATCTACCATAAGGGGTGAAAAGAACTAATTTCAGTCCTTTTAAAACAGAAAGATATATGAACATTAGAGATAACATTAATGCTAACATTCATATTATCTGTAATTTTCATTAAAATATTTATAAATCCAGAACATGGTTGTAAAAAAATGCTCAGTTTTACTGAAATGGGTTTTTACTCTACGACTTCCTCTCATTTCTCCAAACACAACTCTTGAACATGAAATAGCTGATAGCCTCAGAACTAGTCAGGTTGCTTTTAATCTTTTATTTAAACCTTTGCATTTCTAGCTCCAGGAAGATTAGCTGGTAGAAGGGAGGCAGAGAGGGTGGGAAACTGTTTTGAGAAGTTAATTATAGTTTAGAACTCCAGAATTAGTTTTTGGAAAGGAAACGTGTGTGCATTTTTCTCCTTGCCTGGCATTTATTTGTCCTGTTATGTGAAACCCAGCTTACTTCTCAGTATGTCAGTGGCACAGCTACAGAGCTGCTGTCGAGCATGGACATAGGTGTTAGTAAAGGCATTTTTAAATGAAAGGAAATGTTTTTATTAAGTATTTTGTGAGCAATTTTTAAGGAAAAATATACATCACGAAAGGTGGAACAGTGCACAAGAAGCCAATGTCATTGAATGTTTGCTTATGCTCCAGCTGAACGAAGTAACAGCTTTGATGAAAATGAACAAGGTAAAGGAAACTATTCCCGTGCAATATGGTCTTAAGACACTGCTTAAAGCACTGGACAGATTCAGGCACAGGATACACTTATCTCAGACTTTGTGCTATCTGCATGCAGCTGGAGAGAGAAGCAGAGCACCACACAAAGCCAGACTCTCACACTGCACTGCTCCATCCTCACTGCTGCTTTAGACACCAAGTGCCTACGACACCCTGACACGGAAGCTACAGGCTCTCTCAGTTTACCTAAAGGCCAAGAAATGTTCCTTTGCAATGCAATAGCAAAGAGAGCAATAGCCATAAAAAAGAAAGTTCAAAAAAAGCAAAGATTACAAACAGAGATGCATAAAGAACAAAAAGAGCAAACAAGAAGAGGCAAAAAGAGAACAGAAGTAGCAGCAACATTTTAACACAGTTTTCAGAGATAATTACACAGAATAGACAGGATGGGCTGGCAAAAATGAAGTATTTGGTTTCTGGAGCAGTGTAATTCCTGTCGTCATTCTCCCCTCGGGTTATGTGTTTTTTTTTTAAAAAAAAATGTTACTCTGAGCAGCTGGCTGACAACTAACCAACTATTTTGTCTGAAACTTATTATGAAAGACTAAATATCATCACACTTCTTTAAGCAGTATTTTCACCAGGAAACAGAACAAACATATAAAAACATAAGCCTTTAAGCCATCTACCTTGGCAGGTTGTATAAAGGCGCCATCCTGAAACACGCAACCACGGCCCTTTTGCGCTGCTTTGACAGGAGTTTGTGCCAAACTGCTTTCTTGGACCTGAGTGGCTGTTCAACCTAGGGAAAAATACCTCTCTTAGCACATACAGTGGAAACTCTTCAACTCTTATCCCAAATTTCCTTTTTAACTGCTAGTTAATGCATTATAAAATGTTACAAAAGCTCCTCATCTCCTGAAATAAAAAAAGCCTTTAAAAATTAAAATAATCTGAAAAAATACTGAGGGCCCTCTGTAGTGCTTCCTGTTTTATACCAAAAAGCTTTAGATGTCAGAAAAAATCCGACGTGGAACTCATGGGGAAAAGTCCAAAATGGTTACTTTATGCCTAACTGTGCAGATTCAATCATTCATGTGAACAGACTTCTTTGCTGTATCATTTCAGAAGGAAAAGGATGAAAGAAGAGAAAAAGGCAAATGCAAATGCCTTTGTGTTAGAATCACCTCATTTGAATGAGGAGGCAACAGGATTCTGAGTTTTCTATATCATCCTCATGTGCACGAATGGAAGACACCGAAATGTGTTTATTAAAATAAATGTACATACCAATATATTTTCCTACAACTATGGAGTTTTACACTACTGAATACTGACCTTTTGTACTTAAAGGTTCATGAAACTGTTTACAAAGTATGGATAAATACTTCCAGAGTTTTCTTTGGAGCAAAACTGAGGCACTCCAGGCAGATTTCCATGACTATCCTGTGTGTATATACACAAACACAGCACCCATTTGTGCCTATATGTACTCATGTGCAAAGATTACTTTTAACTGGACACTTAAATAATTACATTCAGTGAAGTGGGAATAATTTCTATAAGGAATAATTTCTATAATTTCTATTTCTCATTCTATTTTAAAATAAGCACAGGGTAAGTATGCTAGGTTTTACCTGCTCCAGATGATACAGAGCAGCTGATATCCTCTGCACACGCTCCACGGTTTTCTCAGGGTCGGTAGGTTCATCGTTCTTCAGAATGTCTTTGTACAGATTTAACTGCCATTTCACAGCTGGGTCATCAGACTGAAAATCAATATATTTCTTACTGCTGAATAATATGGAAAGTGACTACCTTCATTATTATTCTCATGGGGTAGTGAGTAAAGTTATAGATATCCTACATCTTTTTTCATCAAAATTGAGCTAGATGCTGGAAAACAACACAAGATTCTACACACTCTTAGGTAGCTAAAGTAGATTTTTAAGCAAGCACTGCATTAAAAATAAGGAAGCACATCTAGCATCAAAATGGACAATACAACACTGTTCAATAGCTATCTAGTTTCATTTATCAATCCCTTTCTCTATAACTCTTCTACTTGTACAATTTAACTCCTTGCAGGATTTTTGTATCAACAGGAGAAAAGCTGTACTATGGAAGCTACCAAAGGCAGCTGGAATTCCAGCAGCTGATGAGCCTCAGACAGAGTTTTTGGCTTCTTTTTTTTTAAAAAAAAAAAACAGGAAATATCCAGATAAGCACTAATAGCCCATACTTCCCATCTAGGATAACTAAATAATTGCCATAATTTCTAAGATCTGGGCCAGTGATCTAAATTTTTTTAACATTTAAAGAATGATCATGACTCCATGAATTCATTTTATCACATTTGACTCTCTGATTTTCAGGGCCTGCACAGCAGAAACATAAATATGCTGTAAAACTCTTAAATGCTAAGCCTATACAAGGCTTTCTTGATTTTGATTGTATTCACCTTAAAATGCATAGATAAAATTCATAGATATACCTTAAAATTCATAGATATACTATTTCGTATATACTGTTACTTTAATATACTATTTCGTAGTTAAAGCACATTAAATTTTAAATGGGAAGTGGAAGCATTATGTTTTTATTATTATTTTTTCAGACCCAAATGACTTTAGGCAATTACAGCTTTAAATCTACCAAATAAAATTCTTTCAAATTGTCCAGTTCTACAGAGATTCTTGAAACTTAAAAATTCCAGCCTAACTTAGAAAACTAGCTGTTATGTCAAAAAAAAAAAAATCCCACAAATGCTAAGATGTCTTTTTTTCTTCTAATTTTCTTTTATCACATACCACAAATATGATAAATAAGTGCAATTTCCACATTTAAAACGCCTACATCAGGACATTTATGTCAGATTCTTTATATTACCTTTTCCTGTAAATGCAAGTTGTTACGTAAATGTTCTTTGACTTCATCATCAGTGTCCCTCTGTAGAAAGGAAGAAACATTTTTCAGTTCTGAGTAAGTTCTTTATAAGAATATGCACAAGTCTGCACAAAAAAACAGTTATTCTTTCAATACTGAAAGCTAGGTTCTTTTGTTTTCAAAGTAGTTATCAGGTGGACCAAGACGACCATAGGCTTGTGAACACAAAGCAAGAATCAAATTTTGATGGGAATAAATATTAACACATCATCTTTCAGAATTTTATTTTTTAAACATTTAAAACTTAAATTATGTGTTAGAGTTGATATATTTGTTCAGCTGCTCACTCATACCACCTTGTCTTGTAAAAACAAAGTTAATGCTGTAATTATGCCCCACTCACATGGCTGTATCGACTCTTGGCCAAAGAGATGAGCTCTTGATCACCAGGAGTGCACATGTTCAAACCAATGGGAAGCATCTTTTTAAGTGCAGCTACAATCAAGGAAGTTTGTA
Organism: Rhynchotus rufescens; assembly: GCA_032273925.1. NCBI lineage: Eukaryota > Metazoa > Chordata > Aves > Tinamiformes > Tinamidae > Rhynchotus > Rhynchotus rufescens. The sequence goes on along the minus strand of JAVCKT010018565.1, from coordinate 5,579 downwards.
TCGAGTACAAATCCCCTCTACGTTTTGATTTCTTTCTCTCTTGATCTTGTCCTCCAGACTATAATTAAAAAATAGAAAGGTAAACTGTAACACTGTGATCACAGTGTGATCACACATTTTTCCAACATATGCTTCTCCTAATGGTCCAAAGAAACTCTATTCCTGATGTAATATAATTAATTAAAAATGTTACAATAGAGGCAGAAAGTACAGTCCTGAGTAGGAAATGTAAAGGAGTATTTTTGATATGCACCAATGCAAAAGTTGCAGTAATAGTAATATTTTAATAGCTTTGTGTGCATTCATATATATGAAACCACCTATATTTTCTGGCTCTTATATACTTCTCAAATCAAAAATAACCATAGAATTAAAAACTAAGTCAGCCTAGGGGAGCACTAATAATCTGCAATTTTACAGAGACAGATTCAGGTTGCATACATTTTTGTTATTTTGTTTATGCAAGTAAACATAAACTTGCAGTCATCTAGGATCTGAATGAAGACACAAGTATCTAGCTGTCAGGGAATATAATCAGAATATAATAATAATGAATATAATTTATTTCAGTTAAACAAGATCAGAATCTAAAAGGCTAAGATTCAATGCAATAAAATGCCAATTAATTTGTGTCTCTGGTAAACCACTGCCCTTTGCCTTGGCTAATATAACTAGTCCTGGGATGGCAAATGAAGCCTTATGCAGCTTTGCACATCAAAAGTAATAGGAGAAAAATAAGAGACAGAGAAGTAAACAGCACAACAGATTATCATTCACCCTATCTAGTTACAACAGACAACATACAGCAATACCCACACACAATTTTCATCCATGGGACAGCAGACCAAAACCCTTAAAACAGACCTATATATTTAATGAGCATATGCTAAACAACAACAACAGAAAAGTAGCCCAGTTCTGAATTCTGTACCTAGATTAAACTCCTATTAAACTCAAAGGGAGTTTTGCCTAAGACAAGATTTCAGGACTAGGCCTGCAGCATTATAAAACACTCCAAACCAGCAGGTGCTTGCATTTTACATCCTTAACATCCACATCCTTTTCCCTCTGTTGATTAAATTCTACTGACTGCTCGTACAGCACAGTTCCACAGAAGGATACAGCAGAATCCATTACAATCTATTATTTACCAATTATTTCCACACCATTCTCATAATAAATCACTGAGGGGTAGCCATACATATCCTACTCAGTGGTATATTTTGGCAAATGCTGGCTGCTGGATGGTGAACCACTGGGTATGTAGCTGGCGTTAACAGCATTTACCAGGAGAGAGGGAACACCGCTGGATGTGGCTTCCTTTCTTAAGGGACTAGCAATTGCAAGAGAGCGCTTGGCCCCAAAGCTTTGCTTTTGGAAGTGCCTTAGAAAAAGTCTTCTACAACAGCAGTGATGTAATGGCTATAGTAATGGCATTATTTATACTCTACTTGGATAGCAGACAAACAAATGCCACAATGTATCACTGTGATCCAGTGGCGTCACCATGCATCTTGAATATGGCATAAGGAGTACCAAAATTAAAAAGAAAAAAAAAAAAAAGAAAAAAAGAAAAAGAAGAAAAAGGAAAAAAAAAAGAAAAACTCTTCTGCATCTTTATGCTCCAGAAAGTAAATTTTACATACCCAATTTCATAATTTTTGTTTTAGATTAACAACTAGGTATAAATAACATATTCAAACTTAAAATAAAAATGTTTTTAGAGCATGAAAAAAGAGATCCATTCTGCCTTTGTCATCAAATTCTGCTGTCCATTAAATTACAGTTCCTGCTGATAAATGTGTAAGTAGAGTCACAGAGGGAAATCTAAACTGCAATGACAAAATTAGAGCTTTCAGTTCTGATATGCACCCATATGAGTAAACACAATACCTTCATTTGTTGTGTAGAGTGTTAAATCAGGTATGTTTTGCCTAAGTAACTTACTGTGCATAAAGATCCTCTACAACAATTAGAATGATATATTTTCAAATATATGCAGAAAGAGAAATACAGATTCTTCTGCAAATTCAGAATAATGAAAAAAGCAGGAATTTATTTATATTAAGACACTGGCTAGAGTTTAGTCAAGACCTCAGAATTAATATTTTTAGTATTTCTAATCTTCCTTCAGCAATCAGCTCTGAATTTATTGTAACAGTGTGCATTAAATCTTACTCTTTATACTTGAGGAAGTATGACAATAACAAAGTCTGAAATCAGTCCTACTAGTTTAACACATCTGACTTTTTTTTAACTTAGGACTTGTCTGATTGCTCAACAACTCTCCACATCACAGTATGTGGTTCTCAGGTCCTGGTAAGAACAGAGATGAAAAATTTTTAAGCACTCTTACTGTTCCTTCTGCATTGCCAATGGAGAACATTCCACAGGTAAAAAACATGACAAAATTAATATCAAAATAGATATTATGCATGATGCAAAGATGAACCACAGCTTACAAAAGTAATCGTTACAGACATTAAACAAAAGAAACAAGGACTGTTTAAAATCCTCACATATTACTTGTTTATGGATTTATTTATTTACTTGAAGTTTGGAAACATGGTAGAATTTGAACCCTAAATCTAATTTGAACCTATTAGATCTAATGAAATATTTTATTCACTTACAGTAAGGATCAAAGTTATATCACATTTCTCCCATATAATTTTGCTTGAAAAACATAATCCAAATATATATTTCTGATGACTCTACTTAGACAGTTCTTAGGATATCTACTTGATTACATTAAGGAAAAACAAAACAAAAACAGAAGGCAAAAAGACAGCAGATGGGAAAAAGTGTATCAAAAATTATTAAAAGTAACTTTACTACATTTTTTCATCAAAGCAGCATTTGGTTGTGTTAAAGGGTATTTCAGCTGCTCTGATTAAACATTTCCACTTTAACTATGAGAAAATTTATGGAAGGTAGAGCCTGGGCCTTCATTCTGTGACGCCACTGCTATGATCAATGGAAAGAATGCTTGGAGCCTGATCATCTCTAAAACTAAAACAAAGACACATCATGCACTTTGACCTGTACCTTTACTTGCATGGCCTGTATGAAAGAAAAAATAAAAGGAAAAAATATAAGTAAAAGAGATGCAACGAAGATAACTTGCAAGTTAGTAATAAACTTATTCAGATCTACCAGGACAGTGAAATTATTGTAAGTCTGTAGCTAGCACAACAGCCTGTGAATGTATAATCAAACGATACCTTAACAAACCATTATTTTTATTCAACTTAACCAATATTAAGCAACTGATCTTTTAAAATTATCTCTTGCTATTCAGAATGACAGGATACACAGATATGATTTGTTACTTCAGCAGATCAAGGAGTACATTGAGCAAGGCTATAGCGACAGAGTTTCAGTGTACTCAATT
>JAVCKT010018564.1:0-13320 GCA_032273925.1 Rhynchotus rufescens | reverse complement strand
CTAAAGACAGTGTTTTAAATTATGTTTTAGGGCTTCGCCCAAAGAGGACTCTGCGCCTGGTGCTGTGGACAGGAGAAGAGCAAGGAGGCGTAGGTGCTGAGCAATACTATCAGTTACATAAGGTAAATAATGAGTTCAAATGATCTGCTTCAGTATAGTTATCTCCCTGGCTTTTAGACTTTGGTTTCGACCAAGTATTTGGTATCAGAACGTTCACTTTGATATTTCACTGTAAATAATGATTCCACTATTGCCCAAAATGTTTCCTGTTTTTTATCATTAATGGTTTACTTCACTTTGTATTTAACCTAAGTGATATGATGATGCGTAAGCATGTTTTATTTGATCTACCATGCTCCATCACAAACATCTCTGAAACAAATATTTCATAATGGTACCTGTTGTGGCTTTCAACTATAGCTGACTTTCTGAGAATGAGCAATAAATGATCCACATATATCAGTATCATGAATAAATTTTGTTTGCCTTATGTATTTCTGCTTCATTGCTTTTTCTCATAATATGTGACATTGTAAAACAAAAAGCAATACAATGAAAAATCTTCAGTATCTTAACTAATTTCAGTGGTCTATAACCTAAAATGCTTTCTGCAGATTATTAATTCTGTGGTCTTCTGGAACATTCTGAATGGCTGGTTTCTGCTGATGCAATCATCAGTCTCATCTGCCAACAACTGCCTCTCCAAAGTACATCATGACACCAACATCAATTGCTTAAAGCTATTTAGGAGATAAGTCTTCAAAATAGACATGTGGATTTTTGTCCCCCAGAAAAATGGTGGTATAGCTGTATAACTAACCTCAGCTTTTTTATTCTTTTCCCTACTTCAGTAGTAGTTAATCTCAGCAAAGGTTAATATATGCAAGGCAAAGACAAGGATTTGATGAATGTGCATGTGTTTAAGGTATCAGCAGCTATATGAAAGCAGACTTAAAAGAAAGACATTCTTAGGAATTTTTAGTGCTAAGCAACAAGTAAATGGAAATTTTATTTTAAGCAGATACAAAAGTATTTGTGATGAGCAAAATTAAAAGTCAATTTGCATTTGCGAGAGTGGTCTGACTTGGCATCTTGTTGGTTCTGTTTTTCAAGCTAACTGGAAACAATCAGTTATTTCCCACTAACTTGTTTATTTTAACTAAGAGAAGTATTTAAATACTCATATATAATATAGAAGCCCCTGCCATTCCACATACTGAGATAGCTCAGTTTTCTCATTTGGTAGAGGCAAAAGATCTTGCTCTCAGGCACAGGGAGGTGGCAGATGGAGCACCCTGGGTATTTAGACTGGACTTTGTTTTGGCAAAAGATGAGAACTGTATTAGAAAACTGCACGTGATGCTGACAATTCTGGGTGGAGATTGTCACCATTGTCCAATTCTGGGTGGAGATTGTCACCAATTTTCCAGCATTGGAATGGGTGTTGTTTTCAACATCTGTGCAGGTGATACTTCCCTCATAAGCAGGATGCACTTCTGAAGATGACAGGCACATCGTTGCTGCACCATGTACAACATGATGTTTCATGAACACCAGAGTATCAGCAACAAAGTCCAGTCCCGACAATAAAGTCTGTATTTTACTGTTATCTATAGGATTTTTTATTCGAAATCAATACCAAAAAGTAGACTAAGGGATCAAATAGGGAAATACAAAACAGAGCTGGGTGTAATTTGAAAAATACTTGGTTAGTTTGCTATTGAACTGACAATGATGTGTCTCAGTTTTTGTTTTATCAGTGCACTTCCATCTGGATGTTGTGCTGCATGAACTTAACATAAATGCGTAACTTAGCCTGAAAATTTTAACAAAAATGACATCCATCTGTTGTTTGTTGTTCTTGTTTCTCCCCACCATGTGATCTGGCATAAATTGATACGACAACAGGACATCTCATTAGTCACAATAACAAAATAAAGCAGATTAATACTCTACATTATATTTAGCATGAAAAATATCTTAACCTTTCCGTGATTTATTTGTGCAAATTTCTTGCTGTTAGGATATGATGGCACAAACGTTGCTTGTTGATGGTAATTATTACAAGTGAAGTAAGAGTGATATTTGAAGATGTCTTATTAAATGAAAAATGGCTTGTATGACTCATCCACATAGTTGGGCTTATTATCACTTTAGTTCACTACAGACAAGTAGAAATATGAATATTGTAATTCAGCACAGACAGACATGGATTTCCTTGACGTGGCCAATTACTTCCTTGTGTCAGTAGAAGTGTGGCAGAGGAGAAGAAATGAAGATGTTATAGCAGTGGGCAAGTACCAGTATTGCTACTTTTGTAGCTTATTTATTTTTCTTTCAATTTAATTTTCAGGTCTTGAAAATATATTTCTTTCTCATTTGTCATTGTAGGTTGCCACTGGTATAGAGGCAATAATTTACTGCAGAAATTACCGAGATAGCAACATAGTGAATTTACTGTTGTGCAGATAATTAACTCATATCTCTACATAATAGCATTATTTGTAATGCTCTCAAGTAACTCTGCAGAAGCAGGTGTTGCAGTGTTTGATCATTAAAAAATAGTGGTTGAGAATATTGGCTGTTTAGAGCTTTATGAGAAAGTGAGGGCTGTCATACTGAATTGACTAATGTTCAGTCTAAGATAGTCTCGAGTTTTGGTAATATCCAGTAAATACTAATACAAACCTCCTTTCTTTTGATGATGTATTTTTCTGGAAAGAATCTCACAGTCCTCATGTATCCTAATCCATTGTTTCCTTTGCATTTTTTTCCCAAATGACAGGCAAATGACAGGCAGTTCTGCACTTGCAGGAGTACAAAATAAGTTGACCACTTGGCTGTTAGCTCTTCTCAGGAAAATTTCTCTCAAATCAAAAATTCCTTAAAACAATTGCTTGTTTTGGCCATGTTATCCTTTGGTTCCCTTGTGCTCTGTTTCCCTCTTTTCTTCCCTTCAGAAAGCATGCGAGGCTGTTGGAACAGAGACCATCTTTTTATTTTGTGTTTATACCTTGCACAGGGGACTCTTGGATATAATAAAACCTCCTGTGGATGACTACACTGCATAATAATCTTCCTTAATACCATCTGTCTGTTGTTGCAGAAAAGTATAGTGGTTGTTTTTTTTTTTTTTACTAGAGTTGAAATGGGATGCAAAATTATTGAAGATTTTCAAGTTTTGAAAACTATCTCCTGTCCAGTTTTTACTGCTGAACTTCTCTCTAGATCCTTTCTTTCATAATGACTTGGGGTGTGTTTGGTGAATTAAGACGTATGTCATCTTTACTCTGTTCTAACATTTTAGATTTGTGCAATATGATACTTCAAATCAGGGGTTGAAGAAGAGAGAAGAGCAACCGAGCAATAAGGATTTGTTCTCCTTTTGGATGCAGGGTGTTCTCCTTTTGGATGCAGAGTGTTAACAGTGGTAAATGGTACTTGGAATATGCAGAGGTAGAAGAAACCACCCTGAAGTAAGATGATTAAGTATTTATTCCCTTGAAATCCCTGAGCAGCAAGGGGAGCCCCAGGAACCTTGTGGGGAGGCAGCTGCGCTGTGCCAGGCTCTGCAGAGCCTCGACCATGGTGAGGTTCACAAGGCCTGGGTCTGAGGGGAAATTATAGGCTAACAGCTTTTCATTTATATGCTATATTGAAATTTTATAATTTATATGCTGCAGCTAACAAGGGAAGCAATAATTTTTTAGGAGACCACGAGCCCAGGTTGGTGCCTAAGTGACACAAGTTCAAGGGTTGGGACCTGCCAACGCTCACGGGTGCTGCACACAAAGTGTTTTGGCAGCTGGAGTAATTGAGCAGTCGCCTTGCCAAGCCCCTGCTGTTTACACAGGGTTATTTCAGCAAAGGAGAAGATAAAACTGCAAAACAAGAGAGCTAACAGTGAATAAATAGTGACTGAAGCCTCAGGTCTTTGGTCATAGTACCTACTTGCCTCTAACATGTTTGTTTTGGCAGCCCTGTGACCGTGTCATTTTGTTGTCTTGCATTTTGTTTTAGGTAAATAACCTGGTGTGGAGGTCTCTGTTCAGGAGACCAGGTTGATGGCACTATTTTAATATTCTTCTATGGGGCATTAGGTTTAAATATGGAAGATATTAATAAGAAAAAACATCTACAGTTACAAAACTGAAGAAAAGCTATTGCACTGTATTTGCCAGACTCATAGGTAACATCTAGTAGTACCCTTTATTGTGTTAACCACACAAAAGTCAATATAATTATACATTTTATACCAATTTAAGGTCTGTAAAAATGTATAGTTTTTAACACTGAAGCATCATATTCCTAGTGAAAAGTGCAGAAAAAAATCAGCTTTTGTTAAAGCGCACAAAAGGATCGATTCCCCACTCTGACTGAAACAGGAAAGACCTAGAATGAGTTGTACCTTTGGTTGTCGAGGCTACATAGTTTCAGTATTAAATTAAAGTTATGCTTGGGCAAATTTCATACAGGTCTAGTGTTAGGAGGATGTTTGTATCTTTTCTCTCTTTCTCTCTTGAAAGTAGTGGACCTGCCATCTGAAACTTCTGAATTGTTGGAAGGCTGTCCTGTCCTATCCAGAGGGAAACATTAGGCCCTTTGTATGATTTTGGGTACAGGTAACAAACAGTGAATATCAGATGAAGTCCTGAGACTCTTTTAGTATTTGCTTATTTATTACACTATAAGTGTCACTTGTTTTACCTTTAAAATGGAAATTATTCATCATAGGATGAATCCTAGGATTCAAAATCACGAGTCTTGTTCATACCTTATCATTTACTAAAAACCATCTGTAGCTTTACTACAATTTTCTCCTGTTTACCAACACAGTAACTTAGGAAAATTTCTAACTCATGTTGATCCTGCTTTTCCCTGTCCTCTTTCAAAAAGATTTTGAGCTGCCTATGGATGCTGCATATTATCCTTTGATACCAGCAGATTCTTGCTTCCTAACAACTGTTTTCTCTAGTTTCCATTTATGATCTTTTGCTTCATTAAATAATCTTGATCCCAAAAACAGTTCAAAATTACACTATGCAATATTTATATATTATTAAATACTTAAAGGATATTATCTGTTCTTTTTTTTTCTCTCAGCTGTCACATCCACTTAGGTGTTTCAGATGTTTTCTTTTGTCTTTCCTATGTTCTTAGATGCTAGACTAACAAACGGGAGTTGATTTAAACATACTTTTAGCAGTGCGAGATGACTATAATTTCATACCTAAGTGTGTGAAATGACACATCATAAGTGCTGCCATGCTGTGCTGCGCTCCAAACAGCTCTGAATCAAGCACTGAAAGACAAGGCTGCAAGTGGTGGTGTTTCCTGAAGCCAAGTGTAAATCAATGCCAGAAAGCTAAAAGTGCACTGCCAAATAACTGATGCCCCTTATTACTGAAACAAATTAGCCCTTAGGCAAGGACAGTGCGTTGCCATTAAAAACTTAAGTATTTTCTCTGTAAAATGTTGACATTCTCAGTAGGATTGAAAAGAATACCAGAAAATGAGCTGTTGGACAAGTAGCTACACTATTTTAAATAGCTCTAGATTTCTGAAGTCTTTCAGGACACTTCTTTTCTCCCTTATCCTTGCAGGTTTCTTCCTGCTTTAGCTGGGTAGGAGGAATTTCAATCAGTGACTCAGTCTCTTAGTCATGAGATGCTGGAATCAGCTTTTGCACTGGTGTTGTGGGGATTTTCGACTGAGCAAGTAAGCTCCCTCCTGAATGGTGACTTTCCCAGGCTCTCCTCTAAATGGGACTTGTGTTTACAGAGAGAAGTGCCAGTAATTCTGTGTCAAACATATAAGATTTCTGTTTTCTTAGTTAGAAATATCTGACTGTAATTTTATGTTTTCAAGCACTTACCTTTGAGATGATAAAAATTTAATATATATTTTGGGTTTACTTAACAGAAACAGAAGTAGATTATTTTATAAATGAAACAAATGAAAAATTGAATTTGAAATCTTAAAAAATAGAGGAGTTTTTAGCAAGGAGCATGCCTATTTGCATATTCATTGAGAATAGCAACTTGTAAAAAGTCAGTTTTCCCTTATAATTTTGATTGTAATGTTTCATTTAAATCCTTCTTAGAAGATATAAACATGATAAGATAAAGCAAAGTGACCTCTTGTAACCCAGTCACAGGAACAATAAAGAAAAACATCTCATTTGATATTCAGAGAATTAGGCAGCAGGTTACACTAACAAGATTTAATTTCCTGGTGTTTGCTAAGTGGCACAGTAACAGGATGCAGCAAAAGGGATTATTCTCTGTAAAAGAACTGTGGATTGATTTTAGGCTGAGCTTGCTCATTTAAATGATGCATTCAATATGGGGAGATGGAGGGAACAGCTGAGCCTGCAGGTATTTTATAAAATCTTATTGTTACACATTGCTGTGTACTTTGTTGGCCAATGTGCAGTCTCGGGCTGCTCTGATAAATAGCAATTATTCCTGCACCATGTAGGATAAAGGATACTTTTTCTTCATAGCACATTTTCCAAGCATATTTTTTTCTGTGTAAGTAGAGGTGTTAAATACATATATATACAAAAGTGGGAATGATGAAATCGGCCCAACCTCCTTTTGTTTTTTTAGTATATTTGGAATTCCCTACTTGCAAGCCTGACAAAGAACAGATTTAAAGTTAGTCATACCTTCTACTGAACCATGCAGAGAAAAACCTTTCTCAAGGACATATGGCACTTCAGGTAGTTACTTTTTGTTCCCAATGAGTCTACCCACTCTCCCCAAAACATTCTGTTTTCGTTTCACTGCAGCATGTTCTAAGAATGCAACAGTTTTACAGTACAAATGAAGTGCAGAAATACAGTGCGATGCCTTCTGGGTGGTTCACTTTCTCAGTTTCATATTAAAAGCACATGTGCACGTTTGTATGGGAAAGGAAGCAATTGGCAAATGCCCTAATGCCCCAGCAGTTTATACGGTTCTGTATGTTAGGAATTCTACGTCCTGGCAGGTAGAAATTTTTCTTGTGAGCATCCAAACTGTTCCCATACTTTCCCTTCTCCTTACCCTAGTGCTGCCATCTCCCAACTCTGAGTAATTCTCTCCAGTGGCTTTCTTGCTTCTACCCATTGCAATTTATTTAAAAATTATGAGAAGTGTTGCTCTGAAACTTCAGCCAAAAGGTCAGTTTCTGAATCCATTCCATCACAGTATTGTGCAGTGGGCAATATTATAAAGTTCCCTCTTGCTACTAATTACCACGTGTGATTGCCTGGCACCATCCCTCCACTCTGTTTTCACCTCTTCACAAACCATGAATGTATTAGCTTCAGCAAATACTGACCCTTCAGTGGCAGGACCTTCAAAGGCAAAACTTCTCTTTCCATTCACCAGCAGAAATTTGTAGCATCTTCCCTAACTCTTACACTGTCTCAGCTCTGTAGCTTTTCTTCTAAAGAAGATTTTCATTCTAAGACATTCTTTCTGCTGAACCTGCATCTTTTGAGCGTCACCAGTCCCTTTTGCAACAGTGTATTTTCCGTGTTTCTCTTCCACTTTGTAGAGAGGATCAGCATATCATCATCTCATATTGAGATTTGTGACCTGTAATACTGTTTTTGATGACAGGGTTAGACACCTTGTCACATTTATTCTCATACTTTATGCTTAGACTTCTAAAGACTTAAGGGTTTTTTATTATACAAAAATAGCAATCGGCAATTTAGTGTCAGTGGCATTCACTTCATCTTGACTTTCAGCAGTTGATGAATGGATAAGTAGTTTTTTTAAGGTATTCTAAAACTTTAAGGTTGCTTCTTCATTTGCAAGTGGTTTGTACCATATTTTTATCTGATTTATATGTTTTTAAGTTAGAAGTGAACACCTGTTATGTCAGAACTTACTTCACTCAAAATAGAAAAAGTGTGGAAAAGTATAAATATAAACATAAATGCAATAGTATAAGTCAGAATTCTTTGTAAATTCTATAAACTTCTGAAAACATATGGGGTCAGGTTTGTGTATTTGTGCAATATTGTGTTCACAGCCCCCTGTAGTTCCTATTTGCAGTTCATATTTATATCCAGGAAAATATGAAGGAATTACTTACCTGAATTGCAGGTTCAGATAACCTGTTAATATAATGGATCAATTACTCATTGACAGCAGATAATTCTAATGATATGACAGTAATACAATTGTGGAAGCAGATCTGGGCATACAGGTAAAATCTCCCACCCCTTACAGATATGAGTAAGTTCTCTTAGTCATTTTCAAGCTGGTTTGAAGTATAACTTTTTCTGCAGGACTGGACCATAAACTGCATTGTTTTGCAAAAACAGGTCAAGTGACTTTCCAAAAGAATAAAACTTTTCTTTCTGTAAAGTTCATAAGTACTTTTTTTCAATTAGACCTCTGTGACTGTGTGCTCTGAGTGTGTAAGAGGCAATTAAATGGCTCTGGAAGTTTTATTCTTTTAGCTAAAAATAGTTTTCCAAGGGCACATTGAAAGCAATTGTTATTATGCCATTTATAGATATATTCTTAAAATGTCACTTCACCTTGAAAGATTTACCCTGAAAACACGAGCTTTCTTTCACATAAGCATTAATTCCTTCAGGTCAGACTGAACTTTAGAATTTCAGTCCTCTGCCTGAGTGGACCACATAGTATAATAGGAAATAATATGCTTTTGAAGAGACAACAGCTGGTTTTGTCAAACAGGATATCCTTCACAGTGGCCAGCCTTTCAATGTGTCTAACTTTACAGCTGAACAGACCACACGCTCTCCACTCTGCAGCAGAATTTCCTAAACCTCAGATTTGAGAAGAGAACAAGAGCTGCAAGGAAAATCCAGTGATGGTGGTGATGGGTTGTGTTTCTACCTGGTACCTTTTAAGCATCAGGACAGTTATTTTGAGAGCACTGGACCAGTCAAATAAAATATTAATACCTCAAAACTGAGCTTGAATTATTGCAGTAGTTTTAATCTGAGAGATTAAATCGCTTGAATTAGATATGATCACATGGGACATTCAGCAAATTTGATATTGTCAGCTATATAAACATGATATTGTCTGCTATATATACATATAAAATCCAGTATATCCTGATAATTAAGAATAAAAATCCTGAAAGAATATATTCTTTCCTTGCATATTTAGGAAAATATCTCCAACTTTGATATTGTCATGGAGTCGGATGAGGGCACCTTCAAGCCAATGGGACTGGCTTTTACTGGTACGGACGAGGCTCGTGACATTGTGAGAGAGATCATGACTCTCCTGCAGCCTATCAATATTACGGATATTTATGATCCTGCAGCTGGAACAGATATTGATTACTGGATGAGGGCCGGGGTGCCGGGTGAGTATGCTCAGTACTTTATAAATAGTAGCATTTCTTTCATACAGAACTACATCAGGCAGTCTAATGTTTTAAAAGTAATAAGAAATGCTTTCTCTGGAGGAATAAAATTTACCATAGATAAATATTTAAAGTTAACCTACAGAAATAGGGCATCATGTGCATTTGAGCTTCAGTTTAATAATGGTATAGATTATACATAACATGCCTCAAATCTTCTTTTCGGCTTTAAGGATTTGTAATAATTAATCCCAGATTGGTGATGTATAAATAGTAAACTAAAGTAGAGAGAAATTCTCCAATGCAGAACAAATTGTTGTTGTTGTTCTTGTGATTATTACTATTACATATTGGAAATCTAAGGGGTTTTTTCACTGTTTTATATGCTGAGATAACGATTATTTGAAGACTTGTCCTTTCAAAGGTTACAGTGCTTTCATGTATATTAAAGGGGCAATACTCTTTTCAATTTCAAACCAGTTTGGTTTGGAATAATGTATCAGTGTCCAATCAGTTGTTGGAAAAGAGGTTTATAATCAATGAGAGAGGTCCACTGCTACATTACCCCACTATGAGCAATACCCTGCTGCAGCACGAAGTTTTGCGGAGTAAAAGATTTCCAAAGAGGAGCTAGCCTGAATGCAGCTTCAGTGAATTTCCATTGTAGTTGCCATACTTGAATAACAGCATGACAAAAATAAATTTATGTCCTTGATATGGTAAAACTGTGATCAATTTTAAAAGTTAAAAGGTTCTCTTTTTCTAGTGATTTATGACTGAAATAGGCTGCTGTGTGTACCATGCTAGTTCTACCAGTACTGCTATAGCCTTCCAATCTCCTAATTTGTGATTAACTGCCTTGTTGCTTAGCTGGTCTTGTGGAGGGCGTAACAAGTTATGAAATATATGATTCTTGTTTATGTGCAGAGCTCTTCTCACTCCCCTGTGGTGTACAAAGATACTGTGATGTTGATTACCTTCATAAATGTGTGAAAATCTAATTTTCAAAGCAAAAGAAAATCCACATTAAGAAATATAGAGGAATGATATTTTTAAAAACCTGGAGCTTCACACAGGTAGCATGCTGTTTTCCAGCTGAGCTTCAGGACATTTAGTGTAATGTCATAATATGAGGGTGCCCTCGTTGTCCAACACTCTGACTGCACGTCCTACCTGAGCATTGGAGCTGCGTGCTGGCGTGAGGACACTGTAGGCCCTGTGGAGAGACCAAGGCTGCATCTCATCCTGCACCACCTCTAAGCAAGGGCAGAGTAGCCCAGAGCTGCCAGCTGAGGTGTCTGTGGCAGTTGTAGCACGACAACTAAGAGAACTTACCATGGAGCTGGTGTTTAGAAAACACATTTGAAGGCTTTGCCAGGTGAGAAGTGCTTGCATATCAGGCAGCAGCAATGAGGCACTTTGACTGTGCTTCCAGGCTGGGGGACAGGCTGATGGAAGAGGGGATAATTTGATATTCAAATGTGTTTTCAGCTGAAAATGCCAGTGGTGATAGTGATGGCAGGTAGTACTGAGCTCTGCTATTCCCCTGCAGCTGCAGAGGTGGATCTGGAGACAGAATCACAGAGGCACAGGATGGTTGAGGCTGGAAGGGACCTCAAGAGATCATCTAGTCCAACCCCCTGCTCCAGCTGGGTTGATTTGTCAGCTGGGCTACCTGTATAAAATAACCTCATCAGAGGTATAAAATAACCTCATCAGAGCACCCTCCCATGGTTGTCCATGCTCTTTAAATGTCCTCACACCCCCCAGCACTTTTACCCCCTACTGCAGCCAGCCCCTCTCTGGGCAGCGTAGAGCTGGGGTGATGGTGCAGGCCAGGATCTGCTCCCAGCATGAGGTCTGCAGCAGGCCACCCTGCTTTGGAGAAGACGAGAGGTTAGTGCACAACATGGCCCTGCCATGACATTTACAGTCAGGAACAAAAAGGCAGAAAAAGAAGGAATGCTTCTCAGATTTCCTGTCTTGTGGCTCGGCAGCAGATAAGACTACACTGTCTTCAGAAAGAAAAAGCTATGAAAAATACCATAAACTCTGAGATCACTTTAGATTTTAAGAAAATACAAAGTGAATCAGAACAGAGGCAGAATAAAATAGGCTTTACCTTCCTATTAAAAAATTGGCACGTTCATTTATTGGGTTTTTTTCTTTGTTAGTTTTCTGCTGAAGCTTTGATTCATTTAACTTCCTGTCAAGCAAATAACAAAGTGTTCTTAGAGAGTAAAGAGCAGTGATTCTTTTTTTGCCTATTGGGAACTGATGTGAAAGAATTAGCTCTACTGAAAGAACTTCTGCTGATTCAGATTGCATTTCATAGTGTACCGGGGAGAACTTCAAGACATGTTGTAATCTTCACGCCTTGTCTGCAGTTTTCTCACTGCTCCAGTGAGTCCTTATGGTATATAATAACATTGGAACAAATTGAACACACTGTAACAGCTTTTATAATTTTGTCCAATTTAAACAAGAAGCCAAGTGTTGACACATCATCAATTTTATTTAAATATTTTCTTGAAAATACACTTGATGGCTTCGCTTCTGCAGAGAAAATACGGTGTACTACTTGAAAACAAGATGGTTTCTGACATCATTTCTCTAAAATTTTCCTTCTTCAGTATATTGAGTTTATGGTCAGCTTTTACTGTTAAAATTCCACTCCTCCTTTTGGTCTGAAAGATCCACAAAAGGCCAAATGTTATGTATTTTTCAGAGCCATTCGTAGCTGCTTCTGAGGCAGACCAGGTACCTCCTGCTCCACGCTTTCCTTACTGTTTCCAGCATTTTCCTTTTCAGTGGACACGTAATGAAACATCATTCATCATGTTGCTTAATTGAATTTGCACAGAAGCAGTGTTGCCTGTCCTGAAATTTAGGATGAGAGCAGCCGGGGACGCACAGAGTGCTGGCAAACATAGTATGAAGTTTAACTCATACCTCTCAAGTACAAGCTTGGAGTCTGCTTAGAGCACCGCAGTGTAGTGCTGTAAGACGGCAGACTGTGAAATATTAGAAATATTTCCACCGGTGGGCTTTGCATCTGCTTATGTCGAGAAAAGTTCAGCCCAACAAGAGAAATGTCTGTATTTTTGTTTTTTTAATGATAACCAGTTTCCAGCTACTCTAAATATTTGTGTAGTGAGTATTTTGCTTTTTCATGGAGCACAAATCAAATGAAGTTGAATTTTTGTGGCATCGCATTTTATGCTGTGGTTTTACAGTTTGAGGTGACCACCTAAGACTACTTCTTTATTAATTATGCAATTATCTTTCTTAGTCTTATTTTTAAATATTTAGGTATGTATTTATTTTTCATCAAGCATGTATGTAAACTCCTGATGTACTGTTGGCTTTTCCAGCACTATGTTTTAACCAAGAAGTTTGAAATTCAAGGAGGAAGAGGGATTTTGGGGGATCTTTGCTTTGCTTCCTTGTGGTTTCTTGCTTGCTTTTCTACAACAGGCTTCTTGTTTGTCTGGAAAGGTCAAAAACGTTCAGCAAACCCTGCTAGGGCCCTGTTCAGTACATGTGTTCAAAAAGCAATGTATCTGATCGCAAGGCTAATTCTGAAGCTGTTTACACTAAGGGAGCAGCACTGGGACTGAGTCAGCTCTCCCCGTAAACCTCCAGAAACTGAGAATGATGGGAATGAGGTGATTATATTTTCATTATGGTATGCAGTGAAATAATATTAATAATATTCAGCTTTAGATATGAGGGAAGAGAAAAAGTAGTGGTCTCCCATTTTTTGCGAACTATTGTGACACAGGATTTTCAGGACTATTGGTTCAAGATGTTCCTTTCTGCTGGATTATTAGGTGACGTTATCTGTTGTGATAGCGCTTGTGATGGGAACACTTGTCCATTAGGAACTGAACTGTATTTGAGACCGCGTTGACCCAGGAAATCAAACATCTCTTTGAAAACATGTGGCAATTCCTCTATTTAAAATTCAAC
>JAVCKT010018561.1:10280-28935 GCA_032273925.1 Rhynchotus rufescens | reverse complement strand
CTTTCCTTTCCTTTCCTTTCCTTTCCTTTCCTTTCCTTTCCTTTCCTTTCCTTTCCTTTCCTTTCCTTTCCTTTTTCTCTTCAGTGCTTTACACAAAAGTATTGTCTCTCAGGACTTTATGACTTTATTCATTGACAAATTCCTCCCCATATTTGCTCCACGTGTCTCCTTGGCTTCTTGGCTTTGTAGCATCTGTAACTAGTGGTAGGCAAACTGCTTATGGATGCAGACTGAGAGTTTGCTAAATCAGAAACAGACACCTTCATAAAGAGTGTCTTTTAATTCCAGTTAAGTCAGGCCCAGTGCAGTAAGTATAAATACAATGAGCTTTTCACTCATGGAGACACTGAAGGATTAAGCGGGATACAAAAGGAAATCACAGAGTGAGGCTGGAATCCTGTCTTAATCAGCTACATTTTGCTTGAGAAAACTTAAGGCCAAGCAGATCACACATTATTTTACTCTTGTTCAAGTAAAGAATTGTAAATATAATCTGTTCTGCCAGAATCTCTGTGAGTGTTTTGACCTTTCCATATGCAATACTATGCCTGCTGATACAAGTGCAAATGTTTATGATTAGAGCTTAGATTTTGCATAGGTGAATGTGATTATGAAGTACACTTTACCGACTTATTTTTGTTTTAGGCGAATATGGGCTACCACAACCTTGGTATTTTCCTCTGCAGGAATCTTACTGGTTTGGCTCTGGAAGCCCAAGAGCTGAAAAAACAGCAACTGTTAATGGTAAGTTCTTTCGAAACTTTGGTATTCAGAACAACTTCAAAATCACTGGTCTGCTTAGAGGTGACTGCATGGCATTTCCATGAGCTGCTGCAAAGATTAGACATAGCCATACACTGTGAATCTTGGTAGGTGCCTTTGAACTTAGAGTGGCCTGCTGTTGTTAGAAATGAGTCACTTATCCATCTGAGGGCATCAAAATCAAGAATTAACAAGCAGCATCAAAGCCCTCACTATCTAACCAACACATCTAGAAGCATTTGAGGATTCTCATTTCCCAACACAGCATTTGAGTGAAATGAATGGTACTGAAAAATATGTAAGGACTCTTCCATGCTTCTAAACATGATTCCTTTCTACTAGCTTGACACTAATTTATTTGTTTCCTTTGGGTTTCTATAACGGTAGACAGGATCTAAAATAACACCACCCTTACACCAACTCTGGAGAGGACAGAAGTCCTGCTTTTGCAGATATTTTTTTTTCTGTGTGTTGATGTCAGAATAATTAAAAACAACATTTGAGTTTTTTATTAGAAAAGAAATTAAGTGACTAATGTTTAGATGATCTCTAGAGGTCCCTTCCAACTTTAACCATTCTGTGATGTCTGGAATAGATGCTTTCTGATGGTGATATTTTGGAACCTGTCTTACATTTACAAGGTAACAGTGAAGCCAATTGAAATGCTAGATGAATGTGAGTCTTTACATTACCGTCCTTATCTTTAATCCACTCTGACAGACCCCTATCAAGGCAGTCTCATCTCAGGATGGTATTTCTAGACTGAGAAGGAGTTAATGCCCTGTAAAATTGTAGATATTACATCTACATCTCATACATTTTGATCTGAGGAGGAAGCTGTAGCATTCTTCTCTTTGAAGAGATTTTGAATTTTGGTGCATTCTAGGGGAATGAGCAGCCTTTAGCCTTGTTGTGATGGTATTCAGAATACCTAATAGAGGCTTTTCTAGATGTTGTGGAATTTCTTATCTACATCTGTTTTATTTCTGCTGTCCACTGGATTAGAATTTGTCTGTGGGAAGGAGAGAGACAAAGGAGGATTTGAAGCATGCTTACAAATGAATGGAAAAGCTTCCAAATGCCCAAATAAGATGTCAGTCACTACACTACATAAGATGTCAGTCAGTCATCTCAGAATTACTTTACAGGGTTTGCTGAGTTGTTTACGACATCTCAGTTGCTCACATAAGTCAGCAATATTTAAAAAAAAAAAAAAAAAAAAAGCTTCGGTTTTCTTGTCAAATTTTTATACTATGAGATTTTATTAGTATTTTTCAGATTTGTTAAAAAAAGCATTTTGCCTAAATCAAGTCTGAAGTTCATTCTATAGGTGAGGTTATATCAGATAGCTGAGCTGGTTAGATTTTAAACTAGATGGCCTCAAGTACTATGTTCCTAGCCTGAGTAGAGCCTGAGTAGATTAATGTTCTTGGATAGGTAGGACTACCTCCTTTTCTCCAAAGCAGCTCTGGAGATAAAGTGTAAATGAAATTTTGTTCAGTTCAGTGTTGGTTTCTTTTGGTTTATATAGGAAAAAGTCCAAAATCAGAAGGCTGTGTGGACCAGAAAGTCGTGGAAGGAGAAAAAAATGAAAGCAGAACAGAGAAATATGAAGAACCTGAAAAGCCAGAAGAAAAGAGTGGCAGCCAGGGGGAGAAGGATGGTAAAAACAAACAGTGTAAACACAAACGAAAAAAAGAACCCGTCGAGCAGGGGAAGCCTAAGGCAGATGTCCAAGACAAAGATGAAATGAATAGTAAGGAGAGATAGCAACCTGAGTACTTCTCAGATATTATACTCATTGTGCTTTGTAACAGCCTGGATGTAGGAGTGACTGCAGAAAAGCTGTAAGAGCTTACTAGGCTACAGTCGTTAGCCTCAGTTTCTCTAGAAGTTGTGGAGTAGTGTCATCGTCTCCTGGCCGTCTGTCTCCTGTCCCTGCAGCTGGTGTTTCGCTGCAGTTCAGCAGGGAATAGACTGAATGTTGCCAGATATATGTGACTGTCAGAGCTATGCTCAGGGGAGATACTGATCACTGTGGGTACCATCTCAATCTTAATTACATTCACTTACATTTACAGTCCCTTAGAATATTCTCAGCTATTGCCCATTTAGAACGTTGTCCTCCAGTAGTGCTTGTAGCTTGTTTTGTTTTGCCTTTTTAAAGTGAAAATGCAGGCTGTCTCTCACAAATTGGTGTTCTTGCTAGGAAAAGCCTCAGAGACATGTGCATTGACTTTCTATGGTTAAATAGAGCTGTGACTTTAGTACAAATACTTATGCTGAGAGGTATATTATTCCCTGGGTTTTTTTTTTCTTTTTGGTCTATCTTCAGCATTTCTTGCATCTATAGCAAAAGGGTGATTTCAAAGGGATTTATCTGAAGTGGTATGTGTGTCTGTCTGCAGCCTTTTCTGAGGCTGACATTAGACACCATCTAAGAATTCCTGAATGACCTGCCTCCTTTACAAGTGCCAATGTTGTCTTTTGTGGGGAGCCAGAGGAGTTTTCTGCGTGCAATACTCAGAGGAATGCATGTGGATTCTGTAGGAAGAGCAGCTACAAACAGCTGTGGGCTCACTCTGACTCTTGAAAAGCTGGAGATAAAAGTAGGGTCATCAGAGCTCCTCACGTAGGCACTGAAAATATGCATTCAGGGTGAATGGAAGCAGGACAAGACTTCAAAAGAAAGAAGACAGGAAGAGGGCAAAGGTTACTTTAGCCAATCTTCTCCTAGCACTGCCTTATCTTTGTGGGGTTGTGCTCCTCAGCTCCCAGGTTCCAGCTGCTCCACAACCACAAAGGTGAGGATTAACCTGTCACTGCACACAAAAAAAGCTTGCCTTCCATTTCAATCATCCACAGAGGAACTGCAAGGCAGGTGGAGAAGCTGAGTGTAGCCCTGATGTAGCTCAAGAACCCAGTTACCAAAATGCATTCAAGTAAGAGTTGGCTGCAGTGAGCGGGATGGGAACTGGCAGCTGGTTCTAAGGGCTCACATCTAGGGCAGTCTCATGCTAGCATGGGGCAGAAGCATTATAAACCTGTTCCAACTGCTTGCTTTGCTTTAAGCAGAGGCTTCATCAAAGCCGCATCCATATTCCCCACAAATGCTGCCCACTCGGAAGACTGACTTGAATGGTCTAAAGGTGCATGGAAGGAATAGTGTCAGAAATAGAATAGAAATAATGGATCACCACAAAAAAAAAAAAAAAAGGCACTCACCCTTCTGGAACTCACCCCACAGGAACTCACCTGTGCCATGTGGGTATGTGAGTGATGTAAAGCAGTATAAAGGGAAACTGTCAGAGCATTTGCCTCAGCTAGTAAAAAGCCTTGCAGGCAAATAAGAATGAAACTTATGGTAAATCTAAGAGCCAGGATGGTACTCCACTTTCTCATATATATACATATGCAAAAGTATCTAAACATCTTCCATTTCAACTTCTCTGAATTCAGGGAAGTTTGTGTTTGATGCACTCAAGTGCAAGGAAATCTAGATTGCTTTACAAAGCACAGGAAGGTCTGTTACAAGCATTATTTCATTTAATATAAAGTTGTGCATTCTAGACCAATGATTTCAGCTGCACTGTGGTCATATGTGCAGCTCTCATAAGCAGCATATTTGGGACTATATCCCTGATGTTGTTTATAGTGACAGTCATACAAGCCACTGATGGAGATGGGGCTGGTTTTAACCAAATGGTATTGGGTGCTCTCCACACAGGCCTGCTGGGTGCTGAACAATTAAGTAAACTGCATTTGCAAAACAAGCCACCCTACAAAGCCTTAAGCATTTTGTGTAAACAAAAGTGGACAGGGTCTTTAGTTTAAATTTCTTAACTCCCATAATTCACATTGCCCAAAGGCTTCATTTAGTTCAAAGGAAGTTTGTTTTGTCTAGAAGCTGATGCAATAAAACATCCTGATGGTGATATTTAAAATAATGCATTTTTAATCCTGAGAGAAAGCCCTTTCGTGTAGAACTCATGGTTCATACTGCCTAAGTCTTGAGCTGGCCTCAGCAAGAGAGTAAATTTCACCTACTAGGATTAAAGACAAATATTATTTTTTTAAGCATCATCTTAAAAGAATGCACAGCTGGGCAGATCATTTGAATGGCAGATTTCAGCACGGCTGGAAAGGCAACCTGCTGCTTGCTTAATGTAATCTTTCAGCCTATCTAATTATTTACAAAAAACACAATCCCAAATAATCTTTCTGCTACCCAATAAAAACAGAAAACATGTTGGCTTCACCTGATCCAGTGGGTTACTCCTCCACAGACCTTTACAGTTCTGAGCGCTGTTTCTCCTTTCATTGATGGCATGGTAAGTCTGAATAAATTGCCATGCAGTTAGTAATCTTACCTCAGTCTGATCCTGGTGTGCCTGGAGAATCTGGCCCTGGCACGTAACGCTGTATTTTACTGGGACTGCACCATTGTCTCTGTCCTTCATAATGAGTCATCCTGAAAGCTAGAATCTAAACATGGCCTTTTATTATTTTTTCATTCTTGATTTCTTGCCATTCAAGTGAATACCTTCTTCGAGCCTGAGCCAACAGGACTGATTCCTGGAGTGTGTGTTGAGAACCTGGTGAAGACTTTTGCAAGCATGTCCAAGCCAGCAGTAGACGGGATAAATATTACTTTTTATGAGGACCAGATTACAGCCTTCCTTGGTCATAATGGAGCAGGAAAGACAACCACCGTGTAAGTCTGTATTTTAGAAAAAGCAAATCTAGGTCAGTGGCATAATGCTCTGTTCTGTGTTTGAAACACAACGTCGGTGTTTTTTTTCCAGACAGGGAAGTGCTGTCCCTGTACCAAAAGAAGATATTCTCAACTACTTAAAGCTGTAGGAGGAAAGAAATAAATAACACAAGCAACAGAAAGAAGTCAAAGTATTAAGTTTAGAGAGGAGAAAGCAGTTCTCTTCCCGAAAGCACTTTCATGATGGTCAGACTCCCAGGAGGTGAAGTGTGAGAATTCCTGGCTGATAGACCTGAAGATACAAAACCCAGCACATAGTCTTGATTTCTCTGTCTAGTTTTGAGTCAGTCATGTCTCTTGAACAGTATGCAAAGGAATGTGTAACTGGTGTTATATACTGTTTAGATAAAATGGTTATCTATATGCAAGATTCACACCCAGATTAAAAATGTTTTAGTCCTACAACACTAGAGTCTCAGGAAATGAAACTTAGAAATGTTTTGTTTTCTTCATACTTAAAAAAGAGATGTTTTCTATTAGAAGGATCTCAAATCCTTCCTCTGTATCTTGATCCCAGTGAGTTGAGTTGCAGACTCGCTGTGTAGCACTGGGCGAATATGCTTAACAAGTTACTCTGAAAAGTTTGCTTAAACTAGGCTGACTGGAACAGTTTTCTACTGCAGGCTAGGACCATACAGACAAGTTGTACCAAAAGTTACACTTGTCAGGACAAGAGTAGTTTAGATATATTGTTTCCACTTAAGTTGTTTCATCAAACTGCATAGTAAGAAGTCTCTATGCTCCACCTAGTGGAATTATGCCAAGTATCTTCCTCATTTATCAGAGATGAATGGGAATTTGCTCATTTTGTTTTTCAGGTCCATTCTGACAGGCTTATTTCCACCAACCTCTGGAACTGTGCTGATAGGGGGCCTGGATATTCAAACTCACATGGACTGCATTCGGCAGAGATTGGGCATGTGCCCACAGTACAACATCTTATTCAATCAGTAAGTATCCCTCTATGCTAGGCATACACAGAGATTTCCAAAGAAACGGGTTAGCGTCACTGTTTCCTCTTGCAATGGAGTATTGTAAGACTTCAGCTTGAGGTTTCATGCTGATAGTGCAGTAGAGGACACTAACCTGCCACACTAACCATTGACCACCTTCTCTAGTGTTTTCCAGCTTCACTATCATCAGTTTGCATTCATCCTAAAGGTCTCTCTTCATCAATGCAGCTGCCACATGAGCTCCCGTTTTATATCCCATTTACTCTCTCTCTTAAATGGATGGTTTAACACCTCCTGTACTTGTTCTTTTGGTAGTGGATTCTGCTTTGAAAAGGCAGAGAAAACCCGTGGCATCTTGATAAGGTCTGTTGATCCAAAAGAGGATCTAGGATCCAGACGCAGTTTATATAGACAGTGTAAGACAGTATAAAGCTAGACCGAAATCACTGCTATTCGGGAAGAAGACTGCTTATTCAGTTAAACTGTCTCGATGCCCTTCTGTCTGATTTCACAGCCTCACTGTAGCAGAGCACATCTTGTTTTATGCCCAACTAAAAGGGAGATCCAGGGATGAAGCTGAGCAAGAGCTGGAAAGGATGCTGGAAGACATGGGGCTCGCTCATAAAAGGAATGAAGAGGCTCAGAATTTGTCAGGTGCCCAGAGGGTTCTCTGCTTATCTCTCCTGCCTTTTCTTCTTCTTTGGGCAGTTACCTTCTGTGGGACGATATCCTGCCACCTCATTATGCCTGAGGCCATTATTGTAAAGGAATCCTTAATAAAACTGCACAAACAGTAAAGGTGGCACAATCTGTCCTGAAGCTTCTGTTGCTTATAAACATGGGAGAAGTTCAAAATGTACTTAAGTTTATACACGTCAGTATATGAGAAAAACAAAAAATACATTTTTTTCAGGCTAAATGAAATACTGTGCTGTCTTACTGTTCAGTTCTTTGGGTGAATACTCTGGAATGCTGTACTATTTGTTAGAAACAATTCCTTTAATTGTAGAGGCAGAGTGGTATGTAGTGTATTTGCAAGGGCATGTTAATAATGACCACTTTTGTGTCCACTACACATACATTCATATTCAAAAGCTGATTTGATTAAACACCCAAGAGTTCTTAACTTTTGTCCTGTTTGCAAATGTAAAAGTTTGAAGTGTAACATAATAATATGAAAAATTTCAGATCTTCTTGCTGTTGCATTTTCCAGAAAGAACTAGAAAATGCAGCACATATATGAAACATTCAAGAAGTAGTAATAAAAAAGCAAATTGTTTGGAATTTATATATATAAAAAAGTAGCTATTTGCAAAGAGATACCTCATAGAGGATGTTCTTTGTTTTACTTGGATCAGTTTTTCCCCAGCCTGAAGAGCTGTGTTCATCTCATTGCTGCCATGTCTGCAGCTTTCATTTTAGACTGTTGAATGTGTCCCTGTCCTTTGGTAGGTGGAATGCAAAGGAAATTGTCTGTTGCCATTGCCTTCGTTGGTGAAGCAAAAGTGGTAGTCTTGGATGAGCCCACTTCCGGAGTTGATCCATATTCTAGACGATCTATATGGGATCTTCTGCTGAAGTATCGCTCAGGTAACAGATTTGTGTGAGGGAAACCTATTTTTTATTTTTTTTAACCTATCGTAGATACAGGATGTGCCTCGTGCATAAATGGTCACTAGTGCTGGAATCTGAACACATGCAAACAAGATTCTCTGAGCAGATACCTATCTAGCAGGCGAACCTGAGACCTGACTCTGGTGATGAGAAAACCCTGCATTAATTACCATAAACTGCACAGTTCTGAGTTCCTGAGAAGGTCCATGCCTTGAACAGACCTGCTTGTCCCTTCTCCTAGGCAGAACCATCATCCTGTCCACCCATCACATGGATGAGGCAGACATCCTTGGAGACAGGGTAGCCATCATATCCCAAGGGAAACTCTTCTGTTCAGGCTCTCCAGTTTTCCTAAAGAACTGCTTTGGATCTGGCTTCTATCTCACCCTTGTTCGCAAGATGAGAAGCACCAGAAGTGGAAGGAATGCAGTAAGTATGCTGCTCCCTCCCCAAACATTTCTTGAAATTATATGGCTGCATGAGAATCCCTGTAACCAGTTGCTGGCTTTATCATCAGGACAGGTGAAAATAGTAAGTGGACATGAAGGCCTCAGTGGTCTATACTTTGGTCTGTTCAGTCAAGTATGCCTAAACATTTACAGATCAGGTTGCTTTGTCCGTACATGGATCTTTCTGATCCCAGCTTTTGCTGTAGTGTGAATGCAAATGTGTTTTTCTCTAGTAACTAGCTGAGAAACTAGCAGAGTCTGTGTTTATCTGTATCTAAATCAGCTTTCTTCACCTGAGAATTAGAGATCTGGAGCATTAGCATCTGCTGCTAGTGGCACTTTCAGTTTTATAAAAATATGATCTGCATATGCATGGCCACTACTGGTTACATTTCTCTCGCTATTTGTCTGTAGCTTAGAATGGGCAGACACACTTTGTGCAGACCAATTTGATTTCTGCACTGCTTACTTCAGTCCTCAGGTAACTTCTGTGTCATCTATATAATCTCAGTGTAAAATGTTCAAGATGCTCCGAATATAATACATTTTTCACTGACACAACCTGTTCAAATTCTGACAGCCTTTACATTCTGCTTTGCATTTATCTGAAGCACTTTCTGTATCTCTTGTTTGTCCATGCTAGTCCTTCTGTAGCTGTGGATCTCAGTGCTCCTGTTCCTGCTCCAACTGTATGTGCAGGGACAAAGAAGGTACTCCAGAGCAGGAGCTGGATGGTAAGAAGTGGGAGGGTTTGGCATTCCAGCACGCAAATGTGCCTCATATTGTGCAGTGCTCCCATCTTACAGGGAGGTCTCCTTTTCCATCACTTGTCTCTGATACTGCATTTTACTGTAGCATGGATTTGGTGTTTTCTTTGTGCTTTTGTTTAGAGATCCACCTTTTTGATCTTATGTGTTTATGTGGTTTAAGGTGAAGGTGCTAAACTGGTACTTTGGATACCAGTTGTTTTAAATATGGACCATGTTTTGAGCTCTTCTGCACCAGATGTGCAGTTTGGTAATGCAAATTGAATAGAGCAGATCTTGCATAGCTTGCAGCTGCGTAGTGACTCCATATCTATCCATAACTAACAACATGTTCGAATCTGATAGAGAATTAACTTGAGGTGTCTGTAAGCTAGGTAATAAAACAGTCCTAATTCATATAGTACAAACAGCAGCTTTTGAAATCATTCCCAATATGCTTAAATATTCATTCTTTGAACCTGTTTTAACTTTTTACAGGAGATCTGGGTGAGCTAGAAGAAATAATTCATCATCATATCCCAGAAGCAAAATTGATTGAAAACATTGGGCAGGAACTCATTTACCTTTTGCCCAATAAACACTTCAAACAGCGATCTTATGCCAGTCTTTTCAGAGAACTGGAAGAAACATTGGATGACCTGGGACTCAGCAGCTTTGGAGTCTCAGATACACCACTGGAAGAGGTAACAGACACATGAAATATTACCAATCTTACTTTCAGGCCCCAAAATGTTTTCTGAGAATATTCCTGTTCCTAAGTGTAGAATCTTATTCATTCCTAATATTCCCAGCAAAACTTAGTCACGTTTGCAGTGACAGTCAAAGCCATTGGTATGGACACAGTGAAAGGGTCAAGTCTGACTGCATAGTAGCCTTATGGAATGTGACTCAATATCCTGAAGTCTGCCTTTCTTTGCATCTTTGTTCCTTTCTTTGTTTTTAGAGATATTTCATAGGAGATCTCTGGTTATGTAATAAGCAGGAGTAGTGAAAAGGTGTACAAAATTATTTCTGAAGTGTCATATTAAAGGATAGTATATAGTGTTCAGAGGTCAGCACTGGTACTATTTCTAATCTGGAAATGTGTTTTCTATGGCAGGTTTTCCTAAAGGCCACAGCAGAAGCTGACCCCGGAATGCCAAAAGCAGGTAGAGATCTGTGAATGTTTGACAGACCTTTCCTGGGGCTATTCTGTGATCTGAATGCCTAGCAAAGAAGAGTGTGAGAAGTGTCCATCCTTGTGTGGTGTTCTTGTCAAAATATCTGCTTTTATGGCCCGTCATGATATCTGAGATACTTGAGATATCAGATATCATGATATCTGAGACATCATGAATTGATGTCAACAGAGAAACCGTCATATGGTTAGGATCAGATCTTTAACTCTTCAAATAACAATGAACTGTCAAGTCGCTAGTGTGTCGAAGTTTTAGTAGTCTTGAAATGCTCTGCTGACTATCAGTCCATTAAATACATACATGATTAACTTTTTTGTCCTTGTGAGTAAGAAGAGAGGTACCTACATGATGCCACTGGATACAGCCATACTTCAAGAGCTGTAATTAAAGCACTGGTTGATGTCATGTACACATTTGGTATAATTTGAAGCTTGTTAAAACCCTTTGTCTATAGAGGACAAGATGCCTTTTCAGTCGTTTTTTATCAGGAAATTCCTACTACTAACTATATTTCCTTATGTAGGAGGTGCTCAATTAAACAGTTCTACTCTGGGAGAGATGTCTACTGAGAACAAGACAGCTGAACAACCCCCCCTGGAAGCCAGAGACACTGCTCGAATGCCCACAGGTGTAGCAAGAGGTGCCAGTGAAGGCAAAGGGTCCCAGCAGTATAAAGGTTTTCAGCTCGTTCGTCAGCAGATCAAAGCACTGCTCATCAAACGGTTCCATCGCGCTACCCGCAGCCGCAAGGACTTCCTGTCCCAGGTGTTAACTTGTTTTTCTGTCTTGACTCTTTCCCACAATGTTCTCCACATTTTTTTCTAATAGCATCCCTATGCAAAGCAACAGAGGTGCTGTTAATGGATAACAGTGCCCTTATGAGGACTGTTCTGATTATAGTTTGAGCTATTCTGATTTTATTCTTTCTTTCTGCCTAGAGTCTGTCACCCTCCCCAGTTTCATGATTCAGTCACTGCTAGTCCAGTGTGTTCTTTTTAATACAGTGCAGCTCCAGTAACAACTAAAAACTTAACTGAAAGCACTGGTAATTAAGTAGTTGGTGTTTGGGAAGTAAACCAGGCTTTATCCATGTGCTCCTGCTTTTCGTCGCATAGTTTATATATATTCTAGGCTGTGTACAGTGCCAATGTAGACCACTCATGTGACTTAGGTGTTTTCATGTTCCTTGCAGGTTATTCTGCCTGCTAGTTTTGTGCTACTTTCTCTAATACTGACGGTCATTATTCCCCCATTTGGAGAATATCCTGCCTTAACCTTGCATCCTTGGATCTATGGACAACAGTTTACTTTCTTCAGGTGAGAGGAATTACTGCATTAAATAATCACTGTCTCACTGAATCACTGTACGTCTTGCTCTAACTGGTTTGAGAAGGGTGCAGCTGCTCTGGAATCGGCAGACATGAAGTAGGATGAAGATGGTGCATGTGGGAAATGCAGTGGCTAATATGTCTAAACGGGAGTCCTCAAACATATTACTGTCTTTGATATTTTCTTCTTGCTATGTGAATTCATGACCTCATTGCTTACAAACACTTATATCCTGTCCAACAGTAGCTCTGATACTCAAAGGGATCTGTTTTGCATATGTCACTGAACGTATTCAAAACCTTTGAGAGCCTTTATTTACAATCCTAGAGAACCATAAGATGCAAACCTATCTGTTGAACCTGTGGTAGTTCTGTTTATATTTCATAAAATATTAGGTCAAAATTAGAAAAACAAGAGGAAAATGGAAACACTTAGATTTTATTAGTGTTGCTGCTCAGCTGTTTCTCCTCACACTGCATACTCAGTCTGAATTTAAATTTTATTGTCTACTAGCACTCGCTTTCCTTTCGTTCCTCACAGAAGCTTTAGTTGTGTCCAGGTCACTGCACAAGTCTCCTGTGCTCTCCTCGACACTGCTTCAGCCTCACTTTCATCCCTCCCGCAGGTGAACATGCACCAAGGCAATACATGTGCAATGAGGAAAAACTTTATCAGCAACAGTTAATGCCTAGACTAGCAGAAGGCAGCAAAACTGAAGACAAAAATAATTTTTGAAGCATTTCACATTGTTTCTTGAAATGCAGCCTGCTTCACATTGAAGATTCACATGAAAATTTAATTTATATATGCCAATGGGTGAAGCAATCTAGTATTCATATCTGTATCACATCTGGTACTACCAGCATTCAGTAGTCTGTTGTTATTAGGCTATTGGCTGCTTCATCGCTATTGTTATCATAGTATTTTTGATTCCAGCAAATGAAAAGGTAGAATATATTTTCATCTCCTGATTGCTAAGTGTGTCAGGGCTGAGTGTAGAAATGTGGATTCAAGCTCTTATAGGCTTGAATGGCTATAGGGGCATGTTCAAAGTAATGCCATTGCTTTAGCCTATTAACCATCTTGAAAGACTGGGAGGTTTTGCCTGCCTTTCCTTAATAAAATAAACCAATTAGCAATGTTGGAAGGGGGCAGGTAATTCTGCAGATGGTGGCCTATACCAATTGTTTATGTCCATTCCATTATGGTAGTTTAAAATCTTTTCATAGAGAAAACTTTCTCCTCTACCCTTAGCAATGAGCAGCCTCGCAGTGAGCAGATGGTCTCCCTCACTGATGCTTTCTTGAACAAACCAGGATTTGGAAATCGCTGCATGAAGAATCAGCCTCTTCTGTAAGTTGCTTGCTAAAGATTTCTCTTGAACTAGACTCTACCAGGAGAATCTAGGTATTTAAGAAAGAATTGGCTTGGCTTTTTCACTTAGAAGCCATTCTTCAGATTTTCGTCTGACAATAGTATCTCCAGGTCAAAAATAGCAATAGACAGCTAGGAAACACTGGCAGGTTAAGAGTGAGTCACAGTGCTAGGTGTCAGTAGCTGGAAGCTTGCTCACATGACCTCATGCTAGGACTTAAGCAACCTTGAAATGTGCTTTAGTAAGCCAGTGAGAGCAGATCTGAATCTTTACAGTTTCCCTGGCACAGGGCACAAGTGATTCCCCTTATTTATTTATTTATTTATTCTCCCTGTTCCTAATGATAAAATTTGAAGGAATAGCTTCAGCAATTGCTGAGATGATGAAGTAGCAATAGGGCAGTCTCTGATTTGGAGCTATCCTCACTCTGAAGCAAGGACCTCAGTAGAGCTCTTAATTTAGCATCTGTTGTCTTACTTTCTCTGACTGTGAGGCCTCCTTTGCAGACATTTTTGACTTGGCATATTGTGTTCTGCCACTTGTTTCTTTTCTCCTGCTTCTTTCCCAATCATGATTTCCATCAACTTAATGCTTCTCTTCCTGTTTCACATAGTGCAGTAGGAACCAAGAGAAATCTTAAAAAATGAAAGATAAAAAATACTGAACCAGCAGGGAGTAAAGAAAAGCATCATCTACTAAGATGTGTCTGCTGCAGATTTCAGGTGTACTAGTGAGTCAGACACCCTTTGTTTCTTCAGTTTCCCATCCAGAAGCTGGGGACAATAACCTTGGCAGTGGTGGCAGGGAGGGGAAGGGGAGATGATATTTATTCCTGTTTATCAAACACTCTAAAACGTTCTTTTCATTAGTCATGACTCACTGGGTAAGGATTGAAAAGAGAATTTCTGTGGTGAGACCATTGTGACTTTTGTGGATTTTTGAGCTTTCCTGAGCTATAGTTTTGCCAAACTGAAATACTGTGTTACTCTGCACAGAGACTACCCCTGCATTAATGTGCCAACAGCCTGGAATACCCCTAGTGTTCACCCTAATGTGAGCAGCCTCCTGCTAAGCCACAAGTGGAGTCCTGAGAATCCTTCACCTTCCTGTAAGTGCAGTACTCAGGAGAAGCTCACTATGCTGCCAGAGTGCCCTGCAGGAGCCGGGGGCCTCCCACCACCACAGGTAAAGTTCCTCCCTTTTGCATGTTTAAATGGTATTTGATGAATATTTGCATGCACATTTCAAAACTTTCATATAGAAAAAAATCTGAAAAATTGTGAGAGTTCATCAGATAACTTTTTGATAAAATGTTATTTTTTGCCTCTAAAGAGTAGTTCTGCTTAGAAAATTGCCTGCCAACAGACAGAAACTACACTTAGAGTAGTCATTTGTTGTTTTAATTCCTCTCCGTGCACACTTGAACTTTAATGTTGCTGTTTGCCAGACGACACACAATAGTTAAATGATCTATTAAAATAATTACCACTTTTACATCAATGGCACAAGGTTAATCAATTTCTGTATCCAAATGCATAACATGATCTTTCAAAAACATAGATTTAGTTTTCTTTTTTTTCTGTCAGTATTCACAAAACACTAAAATAAGTGTTTCCATAGAATACTAAGCTATGGACCAAAATAAGAATTTAATAAAGTGGTTATATTCTAGTTTCCAAATAATCTGTATCTACAAGATACCCACAGTGAAATTTTGATAATTTCATATTTGTGCATTTGAGAGAGTATTATACTTCCTATCCAAGTAGGATGCACAATTATTTCTTTTGTTTTGCTGGTTTTCTACTTCTCTAAGGCAAATGTATTAAATACGATAACATACTAACCTGATCCTTTTGCCTACCCTGTCATGAAGATACAGGCCATATTTGACTCTCCAGGGAAAGGACAGTATTTAAACAATTGTTAAGCGTGTCTGGATATGGAAAGCTTGTTTAACGAAAGCACTATGAAAATGCTACCAGTCTTCCTGTGTATTCCTACGGGAAGGAATGTATTTCTTCCTGTATTCCAAAATCTTGCTAGACACCTGTCCCCAGCTCTTGTGACAGTTACTACTGCCTCTCTGTGGACAAATACAGTCACTTTTTATAGAGAGCTTGTTATTTTCTATATACTAGGCTATTTTCAGCTTGCAAGGCTTGCACCCTGTATAGGGATCCTTTATCAGGACATTCTACTTCTTGAGCACTCTTGAGATTCTGAGTTTCCCAGCGACGCTTAATTTGCAAATTACGGAAGTTAATAGGTTTAGAGAATGCAAAGCATACTGTGACTGGGTTTTCTTTTTCTTTCAGAGAGTGCAGCACAGCACAGAAATTCTTCAAGACCTGACCCACAGAAACATTTCAGATTTTCTAGTGAAAACATATCCTATCCTGATAAAAGGGAGGTAAGGATCAGCTTTTCTGATTTCTTTCACAGGTGGCTTTTTGTGACTGCCCATAAAATTCACTAGTGTGATATAACATGCCATGTTAGAGGAAATAATGTCAACAGTGAGAAAGCATATGAATTTACATGACATAGTGAACATCCTCACAAAAGTTCTACCCGGGATGCCTGAAGAAGCAAAACCACCCCAGCATGACCATCTGCTTGGGTGAATTAGCACTTGCTTCCAAGAACTGCTACCTACCTACCACTAGCTCCTGTCCATATGTCCTGTGTGATAATTAAATAGGCAGTGTCCATGGCCTTGTGTTTCTGATTCACATCTCACTATCCTTTTGGTTTTCAGCCCAACTCTTGAAATTCCCATATTGTTAGCTCTCTGCTGGATGCTTTTGGCTCTTAGGACATATCACAGTTCCTTTAGATGCTTCTTTTTCAATCAAATAATTATGGATTTGGGATAAAACCTGTGTGTGTGAAATCTTGCTCTTCTCCATATTAGCTGATTTTGGATCATGTCAGGAAATAAAAAAAGGTGAAAATGAATATAAATAAATTAAAATGAAAAAAAAAAAAAAAAGAAAAAAAAGAACATTTCAGAGAATACCAGAAGTCCTGGCAGCTCCACAGCTCCAAGTAATCAGCACAAAGAATATGATATAAAAACACTGCAGGCTACTGAGGGAAACTCAAGCTATACAAGGCATGGGAATTCACCTTTAATTTCCATCTAAGGCAGTACCATTGACTTTGGTTTAGTGTGTGATAAAGGATTCTCTTTGTCTGTTTCAGCTTGAAGAGTAAATACTGGGTCAATGAGCAAAGGTAAGGAACCAATTCTCAGATTATGGTGGTAAATAATGAAACAATGAAATTCTATTTAACTAGGGAGCCTCACAATGTTTGTCTGAATGGATAGAATAATAGTAGCAGATAGTACAGACCATACAAAGACATGGCTGTAGTGTGAAATGAGTTGGGGGTCAGCAAGGGTTTTACAAAGGCAAGGGGTTATATTTGTTTGGGCTACCCCTGCAAGGGTGAAGGCCAGAGGCACACAATGGATCTATCACGGTTTTGTTATCTACAAGAGTCTTGCTAATGGGATCTGAGTGGTGGAGATTTACAGTACAATGGAGCACTACATTGCAGTACTCTACTGTGGCTTGTCTAAAGCAGAATAGAAACACATGAACCTTCCAAGAAAAGAACTGGGGAAGATATAACCCAGATAATAACAAATTTCTCATCCCCACTCTAAAAGTCTACAGTAGCTGACATCACCTAGCACTCATGTCTGCAACACAGATATTAAGCTTAGAAATATGACTGACTAGCTGGGAAAAGTTACTTATTTTCATTTTTTCATCAGAGGAATGCACTTCAAAGGTAGCAGCAGGAGGACTACCTTCCTTCAGATATAGTTGAGTCTTTAAAAAGCAATAGAAAAGTAGTTATCCAAACAGTCATATTATAATGCCTAAGAGAAGGGAGTAGATCCACAACCAGACAAGACTGTTACTGTGATCTGAAGATTTTACAGTGTAAGAATGACATTTCTCTATATATTCTTTCTGCTTAATAATTTTCTCAGTTTTCTAATATGAATACTTTGGAAATCAATATTATATTTTTTTATTATTTTTAAATATGATGCAGACCTAATACAGCTTGTTAGAAAAAGAATGAAGAATGTTATACATGAATAATTACATCATGTGTATAAATCAAAATTATTTTAAAGGAGGCGCTTTTAGGCTCTTGATCAATGTATAGAGCTTTGGGTCTATAATGTGACAGACTGATGATACTGTTCTCTTTGTTAGATATGGAGGAATTTCTATAGGAGGAAAGCTCCCAGTCCTTCATGTATCTGGAGATCAAGTTACTGATTTTTTAAGTGATCTTGGCCGAATGATGAATGTGACAGGAGTAAGCAAGAATTTTTTTGGCTCTTTATCAAAGAATTCATGAAGCTAAAAGCTTGCAGCACAGAGTCTCACAGAGAGATAATCTTTAGCTTTTTCTTTTTTCTTTTAGGGAGAAACTTCACTGGCTGCTTTTAAAGAAATTTCTAATTTCATTAAATACATGGAAACTGAAGATAATATTAAGGTATTTGCTGGAAGGATTCTGCTAACTCAGTTTTTCTTGAGGGATCTCAAGAGATCTCAGTTTGTGAGAGTACTGTTAGTGGGTATCAGATAGGAGAAGATCTGTAATATATTTATCATGAATAATATGGAACACTGTTAAATGCTGAATTATTTCTAATAGGATTTTTAAACTTCATTCTTTTGAGAAGTACATACCTTGTTAATGTTAAAATGTGCTTCTACAAAGTCCCTTGAGAGGCTGCTTTTCAAATCTTGTTGGAGATTAATCTTTAAAAACACAGTGTGCGAGCTCCTCCTGCTGGACTTATACCTAGGAGATAAGGATTTGTCCTGGGTTCTTCCCTACTGACAATACACCTAAATATCCACATAAAAGATGGTCATGTTTTCTCCTCAACCCAGGGTTATTATTTCAAGTTTCCTAAATGGATTTGTGCTTTCTGGCTCTTTTAGGTATGGTTTAACAATAAAGGCTGGCATGCTATGGTTAGTTTCCTTAACGTAGCCAATAATGGAATCCTTCGAGCTAACCTGCGAACTGGCCAGTCCCCTCAGGAGTATGGAATCACTGCTATAAACCATCCCCTGAACCTCACTAAGGAGCAGCTCTCTGAAGTTACTGTGTAAGTATGCCTGTGTCCTGCCACTGGCTTCTGCCCCTTCCTCTCAGCAGCTGGTCACCTCCAGTGTGCCCACAGTTTGAGTGGAGATGGTTCAGTTCACAGGATATGGAAGGTCTACCCGAAAGCTTTGATTCTTACCAGAGATTAGATGCAAAATCCACTTTTTTTTTCTGTCTCATATGTTTCCATAGAAATTCCTACCATTCCACATAGGAATCATAGCTGTGGTGATTATGCCTGATTACATATTTGTGTTGATTCCATAGCACTAAATCCAGGTTCCAAAGTCATCTTCCGTG